>JBAMJV010012765.1:0-76666 GCA_037951105.1 Echinarachnius parma
TATTTACTCACGATTATTTGGTGATATGAACTTGACAAATTGATGTGTATTTCACTGTATTCCAAATCGGCATGTAAATACGTAGGTAACTGAAACCAACAAATAGAACACTGACTCAAACATGTCCTCAGTGGGTCACCTGTCTATAACCTGTCTATATCAGCGCCAACATTGCCTATAGTGGCCACTAAACATGTGTCTCCTGCAGACGAAAACAATTTTAAAGAAACTGTCTATAAATAGGAGGTCACCCGTCCACAGTGGCTACTATACTTGTTTCATTTGGGTAGTCGCTATGCACAGGTTTTGACTGCATTTACTCAAGATTGATTCTAATGTGATGAACTTGACAAATTGATGTGTATTTCACTGTACTTCGAATCAGCATATTATAACTTATACGGACTTACTTCATAGCAGCAACAAAAAAATATAGAATACTGAACAGTAATATCGTGACTTTGCTAGTAAATTGATGGGAGTCGCATTGTTGCATCATATTGGATATTTCATACAAATAAGATGAGATTAGCATTGACAGTGTGATCAGACGTAATGAAAAATACAAATGTGCATGCTTAATCTTTCTTGATCACATTATATGTCATTGTACCTTTAAGTAGCTTTAATGCATTTCTTCAAGTGCGTGATAAGGAAACAAATGTATAGTGTTGATCATCAATCATGTATCATATAAAGAGATGTGGTAAATCTGTCATGTTTTATATCTGAATATGCTCAAAGTTTTATATTTAAATTTCTATGTATTTTATAGTGTACTATTTTTTTTGTGCAAACATACCAAATTACTGTCATCAATCGTTATCTCATATATTTGCAGCAATTCAATTATTTAAGTTGTGCTCTTTGCACTCTTTAAGTGCTTGCTATGGAATTTAATTTCGTGTGCTTATCATAATGGCTTCAAAGATGAATAAGTTAATCTATATTTTCACAATTTTCAAAGCAATTTGTCTGAAATGTTTGTTGTATTTAGAATGTATTGTACAGTGTTTACTTGCTTACATGCAAACCTCGCAAAGTTATTTGCTTAGTATGTAATAATTAGCAAATGCTTTGAACATTTGAACAGGAAAGAACTAGTCATCACACATTTATTTTTCCCAAAAGATCATGCCTTCTTTAGTGGTCATTTGAAAACATTCCATATTGCAATACAAATCGACAAATTCTAAGTTGTATAATCTTATATTTATCATGTCTACTTACCTGATCTCATTATATGTTCTATATTTGTTTGTAAACAGATATTTTATGTGAATGTAATAGAAAAAGTAATGCAATTTTATGTTTTGTGCATATCTTGTTGTTTTGTAAATGGTACAATTGCAATGATGTATAAGCCTTACTCTTTGGTCATAACAAGACTTTTTAGTGGCCATATGAAATTTCTGGTGGCCATTGGGTTCTTGGGCCACCACTTAAGATAAGCCTTGTGGGAGGTCCGGACGATACCTGCTTGACAGGGTCACCATGGAAACAAGTTAATGTCTAACCCTGCTATAACCTATGCCTTGTACATTTGTATGGAAACATACCAATATGAATGAATGATAGATCATTTAATATAAACAAATAATGATAAATTGCATTATCTTTTGTAAAACAGTTGTTATGCTCTCCCTTTAGTTTAGTAACAACTCTGAACTCTAAATAGAAATGCTTGTCTACCAACATTGTTGTACAAATGTTGATGAATACATTCATTAGATACACAATATCTTTATACATTATAGAAAAAGTGTATTGTATATTTTCTGTGTTTTATTCATGTAGTATATATCAGGTGGGGGTGTATGTTTCTTTGTGTGTGGGGTAATGAGTGTTAATGTGCATGCATGTTTTGTGGATCATTGTATGAGTGTTAATGTGCATGCATGTTTGTGGATATGATTACAAGTGTCACACCGGCGTACCCAGGATTTTTTAAAGGGGGGGGGGGTTCTTCAGACATTTTCGAGGTCGAGACCACGGTTTTTCGACATTTTCGAGGCCGAGACCACGGTTTTTCGATATTTTCGAGGCCGAGACCACGGTTTTTCAACATTTTCGAGGCCGAGACTATACAGTTTTTCGCACTTTACGAGGCCGAGACAATAACAAATGACGGTTAGGGTTAAAATTTGAAAAGGGGGGGGGGGGTTCAAACCCCCCAAAACAGTAATGTTTTGGTCAAAGGGGGGGGGGGGGGGGTTGAACCCCCCCCCCCCCTCTGGGTACGCCTATGCAAGTGTGTATTTAGGTGGGGTGTATGTTTGTGTGTGTGTGGATGTGATAACATGTTTGTGCTTGAATGGTATAGAAGACATAGCTAGGCTCTGTTTTATAAAGTTCAAATGTTCATAGCGATTTGTCAACCATTGTAAATGTCCAATTATTGTAACTTTTAGGTCAACAGCCAATCAGCACGGAGCATTCGAGCTGTTACCGTGGTAGTTGCATCAATTGGTTTGGTTTGTATGTAATAAAAATGTTTGAACTACAATCCGCATTAGTATTGAATAAGTTTTAGTAGTCATAGAGGTCTTAACGATAGTGCCCTTCTTTCTAGGACTGCGTCTTCATATTCAGTAAAATATTCCATATACCACATCAGGTTAATGCAATGTTGAAATTGACGCTGATAAAGGCTTCAAATGATGCCAGAAAAAATTGCTTTGTAATATAACTATCCCGCTCATTTCTTTTCTATTCTGAAACATGGATCTAAACCCCTCAAAAAAAGTTCGGAAACTCAACTATGATCGATTATATTAACCCTAGGAAACTCAACGTCGTGATCTTTTAGATTCCTTGTTGACCACATTGCGAGACAAACGAATATCACTAGCGATATCTTTTCCGATATATTACTCTTATTGTCAAATTGTATTTTTTTCTTTTAGTGTCATTGCATTGCATGATGATTTCCCTTTTAATAGAATGGCACACTATTTGTCATTTACATTACGTCCAAACCACGTTAGCCAAAAAACTCATCTAAAGGGCTGAAGTGAGGTGCTTAGATTTGACCACTCGAGCCTGCATCCAGTAGATTTTTTTAAAATCAGGGATAGCACTTTCTTATCGCTATATGCCTTGAGGGGAAGTAAACACAGAGTGAGTTTGTTGACAGTATTTACAGTAGTGATAAAACTGTCAGAAACCGATAAGAATGTGGACGATCGAGGTAGGAAAATGATAGAATTGATTTCCACAATGGTGGTCATCAAGTCAAATGTCGCAAAATGGGCCGAGAGTATTCAGTTTGGAAATTTTACTCTTGTGTCGTATTTTTTAATGCTCCAGTTGTATCAAAGATTGTAGCGCGTTCAAATGATTTGAACCTATCAAATTTGGTATCATTTTAAAGCCCACCTGCCGATCTTTGCAATCCGTAACAATTTTAATAACAGCTGAATAGGGGGAGGGTCGAATATGAAATGTTGCAACATGCATTTCATTTTGTGAAATTGGAGGCGTTGCATCGAAACTCGACTATTGGAGGGGATGTTTTGGGGTCTTACATTGCATAATCATCAGTAAATTTAGCATCATGAGAAGGCATTTTTATTTCCCCTTAAACTTATGTCTCACTTGTAATAATTATGCTATTGGGGTAATGGGGTGTGTGCAGTAAAGCCGGATATGAGGCGTATTAATGCTATGAATTTAAGACCGTGGCTTCCTGTTTCAAGATTCCGGTAAGATATCGTTTTACTCATAACTCTATCATCATTACGTTTTGCACTAAAAGAAAGCTCATTAATTTACCCTGAATATGATATCTCATTTGAAATGATTATGTTGCATGTGTGTGTGCATTACAGGAAAACTCTCAAACTTGATGTTTTGAAAATGCATCAAATCTCCCTAAACCTACGCAAACTGGCCAGAACTGGCATATTAGCGCCCTCTTTGACCGTGTAGGTATGGCCTGGTAGCACGTTATCAAACGGCAAAACGTCGACATTGCAACGTGTCATTTTTAGCCCCATACATTTAGAGGTACTACACACACCTCAATCACATAGTCATTATGAATGGGGCATAATTTTATTGACAAAATTAACACGCTTTAACATGATGTTGAATTTCATAATGATTATGTAAAGTAAAGTACTAAGATATCTCCACAAAAAGTCGTTTTTGGATGCAACGCCTTCAATTTCACACAATCAAATGCATTTTGTTTACATTTCGCTTTCGATTCTCCCAAGATTCACCTTTATTCTACCTACCCGGCTTTCATAATCATTCCAAGTGAGGTGTCATTGGAAAGATAATTAAACAGGCTTTTTTTCGGATACCGTATTCAACAGCATCTCTTCATTGTCAAGATATTCATCGTCAAAAGAATTTGAACTTGAGAAAGACCGTGATATGAGTGTCACACCTTCCGACTAAAGTTTGTTGGCGTATTTTGTGACATTTCACTTCAGACCTTCCCCCGTTCTCAAATATACTGCGCATACGCCGTACTCGTGATGCTTCATTTTAAAGAGGTATACCCACTCTTTCAAGTGATACCAAATATAACCATTATGATTTCATAGGAACATAGATATAATCGATAAAACTTGAGTTTCCGAACTTTTTTGAGGGGTTTATGTTTCGATCATAGCTTAGTGCTAATCCTTTTACCGTTTTTAAAGTTAAAGGGAATTATGTACAATGATAACATTTAAATAGCGCCATCTGGTGTTTGTAACTGAACAACAAGGCCCTGGCTAGGTCAATTATCGATATAAAAATACTGGATATAGCAACAACGCCCTCTTCATGAAGCCAGCGACAGTGTCAAAAAAAAGACAAAAAGTGCTCCATTCATGCTCACTCGCGACCTTTTGTATTGAATGTACTTTTAGATATTTGCCGCGGTTTCAACGTCATTCGGTAGTGTGCAGCTTGATATATGCAGTGTTATTATATCGATGAGGTCAATGATGTCATCTAAGTAGAGCAATAGACCAGCCAAATTACATATTCATATTGAATGCATTTCCTGCAAAACTTCCTTGCAGAAGGGGGTATTAAGGGCGCTACCCCCCCCCCCCCCCCCCCCCCCCTCCACCCATATGAATGAAACCAATTGTAGTATAGCTATCATGCAGGCTCATTTCCTTTCCATTCTAAAACATATATCTACAGTATGTCTATGGGATAAGTGTTCATCCTTTTACCCAAGTTAAAGTGAATTAAAAAAAACAAGACAATTAAAATAGCGCCATCTGCTGTTTGTAACTGAACAACTAGACACTGGCTAGGCCAAAGCCAGTTCGTAATTAGACTATAGAGCTTAGGTGACGTCAGAGGGCGTAGTCCGATATTCCATCAACGGGCTATTAACGTACAGTAAAGTGGATGGTATCATGTCATATTACCGGATAATTTTAGTTTGACAGCATAAAACAAACATTAGATGCATAAAATCAAAGTGGAAATTATACGAGCAGCTGCATAAACTCATAAAGAACACATCTGATGTAAAGTATATTCAAGAATTTACCGATTTTTCTTCATATCAACTTTCTTGTAATCATCTTTCTTGTGTATGATCCAGGTGAATCATTCACAGGCAATAATGCTACAAGGCGGGCGATATTTAGCATACCGCCCATTCGTACAATGTACAGTTCAAAATTTAACGCTACGTTTTAGGACGCCATCGGCAAGGAAAACAGACGGGATATAATTTCTTTCTACATGTTGCGCGGTCTTCAAAACAACAAAGTCGGTAATCATTATCAATTTATATAAATTGTGGATCACATAAACGAAATTTTGTTTGCATTTGCTAATAAATGGAGAGAGAAATCAGTCGGCAAAAACTGTTTTTGCGTTGGATAGTGCAGCAAGCGGAAGACGATAATCTCCGCACAATGCTATGTAAACTATTATGTACACCTATACGTGCGTGCTAGCCAGGCCAAGCAAGGCTCGGTGAAATTATTGATCAATAAATATCATCATTACACATGAATAACACATTCTATCAAACCGGTTCTTGTTCTATGAAATAGTACATATTATGCTATTAACCTTTGATGTGGTGAATACAAAAACGATGGGCTTATTTTGATCCTGATCCAGATTTTAAAAACGTAAACAAATAATTCGCATTCAATTGCACGTGTGGCTCCTTTGATTCTCACGATCGATGGAATATCGATATACCCGGAAGTAAAAACGCGCATGCGCAGATTGTAACTACGAACTGGCTTATTGTCTAGTTGTTCAGTTACAAACAGCAGATGGCGCTATTTTAATTGTCTTATTTTTTTCAATTCACTTTAACTTGGGTAAAAGGATGAACACCAATCCCAGAGACAAAGGGAGATCTATGTTTTAGAATGGAAAGGAAAATTTAATGAGCCTGCATCATAGTTATACTACATGCCAAAGAGCAGACCAGCCCTAATACATATCCACATTTAATGCATTTCCTGTAACACTTCCTTGTAGAAGACGGTACTAAGGGGGCTATCCCCCCCCCCCCCTTCCTCACCCTTATGAATAAAACTAAAATATAATCATACTGTATGCATCATAAAGCATTAGCATACAAATGGAGGTTAAATATAGTAAGAATTATCCAAAATCATTAAACTCTCAACTGCCATTTTCAGAATGATAATTTCAAACTTAGCGCATGCGGGGTAACCCTCATCAAATCCAGATCTATTCACCAGAGTGCATGCGATTAGTTTACTTTTTATCAAGTATGTTTTTTTTTTCTTTTCCCATTTGGCCTTGCTTACCGGAAGCTATGTATGGTAATCGTGATGTTAGATCTAATGGAAGATTTAAATAGACTGACATTTGACTTTTTTGTGGCATGGGAAAGATAAAATTAAAAGAGAGGTTACTTTTTTGAAATATGAAAAGGGGGGATTAAAAATGATTGATTTTCAATTATTTATTCGTACACAGAGAATAATGTGGACTAAGAGACTTATTTTAGGGGAATCAATGATGGGATGGAAAAGAGTTTTTACATTTTTGACTCGGAAAGTAGGAGGTCTGTTAGTGCTTTTTTGTAATGTTTAATTTGATTTATTGAATTTGTCACTTCCGGTTTTTTATAGGGAGATGTTAGAAGTTTGGATGGGTTCAAAAGATGTTTTATTATAGGAAACTGGAAGTAGAAATGAAATTTTATTTAATAATAGATTCATTAGAATCAATGGACAATTTTGTATTGTAATGGGATCATAAAATCTGTTGATGAATTTATTAGATTAGGCTTAGATAGGTCAGAGATTGATATAGTAAAACAAATATTTGAAAATATACCATATACTATATAATATGGAAACAATTGATGAGTAGAAAATATAATGTGATGGAGGATACTGGATTGAATTTGGAGTTTAGATTGAATGAAAAAGATTATTTATTATATGGTATAACTTCAAAAAGTATATATATGAACATTAATTTGTTAAACTTAAGGGTAGAGAAGTTTTTTGCAGTTCGCAATATAGAACACTTATACATGTATAATGTTATTGGAAAGGATAATGATTGAGAATATTTGTGTACGTCCTCGAAAATCTACGCTTAATAGTACACTGAGGGAGTTTAAATTTAAATTGCTCTATAACCTTATTTATACAAAAAAACATATGTATACTTTTCATACAGTAAATATTACTTTAGGCTCTTTTCGTCATAAAATGCAGGAAACGTATCAACACTTGTTTTTTTTTCTTGTGAAAAAGTTAGAATGATTTGGGTAGATTGTGGTGATGAGTTTGATTTAAAAGAATTTAAAAAATATAGATTGGAAAGAGGTTCATGTGGGAATGAAGGTTAGTAATGCAGGGGAAGACCAATTATTAAATCACGTTATATTGTTGATAAAAAGTATGATATTTGTTAATAGTAGAACGAATGATTATCCTCCAACTATTAAAGATATTAAAGATACATTAATGGAAAATAAAGAGGAAGAAAGATAGCTGAACAGAGAAGGACGCTGCGAATCCATTATAGAAAATGGGACACCCTTTCTGCTTAGATTATGAGACAGAGACACCAAGTTCTGGGATTAAAACAAAAATGTCTCTCTACCGCCTCCCTTCCTTTTTTGATGTTGTTGTTTTGTTTTTCTCTTCTTTTATCTTCTTTTATCTTTCCACTTTCTTGTAGGTTTTCTCTCAAACACCATGATGACCATTGTTCAGTTTATGTTGATAGTATGTAACTATATAGATAAATAGATATAATGGTGTATACATTTTCTTTTCTTTCTTTTTTTAAGAATTGTGTATGAATACATTGATTATGGTTTGGATTGGTTTATACCTGTACTTAATGTGTTCTCTGTAATATAATTCTAACTTGAGAGAAAAGGAAACATTACTAAGAAAATCATTTGTTGCATTTAAATGATATTCTCTCAAATTAAATGTATTGGGTTTTTTATTTCTATGAAACTAAAAGAAATGATTTTTGAAAATATGTTAAAACAAAACTTACAGAAGTTATGAATTGTATATATCATGATCAGGATTATCTCTTTAAAGGGACAGTTGAGTATTGGTCAAACTTAACTTTAGTAACCAAAACCTGTACAAAGTAATAGTTATAACTTCACCATGCTCGAAAAGTATACACAATTACAAACGACTAAGTAAAACCCTTGTTATCATTCAAAATGAGCCGTTACAACTCAAGATGGCGCAATTAAAAAAAATCATTGGTTTTAGCTTTTTTTCATACAAAATTGTGCATTTAATGTTCATTAAAATAATGATTCAATAGAGATATCATCAACGACTTTTTAAAAACTTATGCTGATTTTTTTCAAAGTAGTCTTCGAGCATTTTTTTAATTTTTCTAAAAAGTCTAAATATCGCCCGGTGATTGCCGGTGAAGAACATTTTGAATAAAAATATATTTATGGATATTTCAGCCGTTTCTGAACCGATTTTGATAAAATAAAGTTTATTCTGTCATTAAAATTGTATGTTCTTTCGAATTTGACAGTCAGGTTTTCATTATCTTACACAAAAATATCGGGGGGCACTTCGGGAAATACAAAAACTCAACACTACCTTTAAGTATTTTTAATTGTAATTGTATGTGGATTGTATACATCAATTATGATTTTCCATATTAAGACTATGTTGACAAAATTTGATTTGTATTGCAAAGACCCCATGAATCTGTTTTTACTAAGTCATGAGAACTGCGACTGAACCTGATGAAAAACAAATACAAATTTCCTTCATTCAGTCATTATTATTACGGTTTGTATGATGTAGTTATTGTGTTGTGTTTCATCCTGCCTTCAACATTATAAACACAAACTATACAAATAACAAAAAGAACATATCTATTGTACATATTTATTTTTATCCGTAAAGTATCGTTACACACACCTATGGTCTCTTTCTGTCCTGTAGTAGTCTACAAAATCAATAAAGAAAATTTGCGGCTCAAAGTTCATGTATGTAAAGAAAATTTGCGGCTCAAAGTTCATGTATGCAACTGTACGGAGCATAAGATATTATGCTATTCATGTTCTGTTTCCTCCTTTGGCCTTGCTGCACACAAACTGTGCATAGCAGTGATTTTCATTGCACGTAATACTAGGCTGCTCTGTTGTATACTTACAACATTATACCACCTCTGCATTCTTGTGGTTGTGTTACGTTACCCAACACAACTGTGCGAAATAATTTCGATACACCTCTTTGGATTTGGCCACATAATTGTACAATATTTCAAAAGTTGTAACATATTACTTCAACATTGGAGACAATCACAAGTGACTTTTAGCAATTTTTTAACAAGAAGGAATGATTTCCAATTAATAGAAACTGCAATCCGTTTAAACCCTACACGGAAGTTGCCTCGAGCTTCACTAGCTGAATAGGTGAGTTTCCATTAATAGTGAACGTGTCACTATGAGGAAGTACATTTAGTATTGCTTATAAATTGTAATATTCCTGCTTAGAAATGCGTGCTATGGATTCAAATAATCTCGGGCAACATCTAATTCAGGCCCGTGGCTATTGAGAGGATGGAGGGGGCGGGGGGGGGGGGGGGGGGGGGTGCGTTAATTACACAAAACGGGACAGGAGACCGGTGAGTGTAGACTTTGCGAGGGAGTGGAGCGACCAAGCCCACGGTAGGGAGCTTTTGCATTTTTCTAAAACTTGAACTGTGCAATTTGGTGCATACCTAGGATGGAAATTCTGACTTGACGACATGATAAGTGTTGTCACGGTTCTACCGACTAGAAAAAAGAATATTTGTTTCATGAAGAAAATAAATGTGCACCCCCTCAAAAGAAATATTTGTAAATGACATTATGTAGTTTAAACATTGCATCAAATGCCACATTATTATGATTCACCAACATGAACAAAGTATTCAAACGAAGACAAGGCCGATTCTCGAGGGAGCGAGCGACTGAGAGGGGGAATGGTTTGATGGGAGGGTGTCCGCCGCGTGCACGGTAATGCTACGGTCACAAATGGTCCGATTTGGGCTACGGCGCCCGTACGATGCCACTTTTAGGTGAAATCTTGCGGGAATCTTGCGGCGCCCGCACGGGTGCCGTGGCTATCGTATGGTCGCTGTTGCATTTTTCTTCGCTGTACGATGTCAACATTTTGTTTAACGCGGAGTTAAAACAAAAAAAAATGCATCGTACGATGTTTTACTTGCATAAGCCCGTAGACACATCGTAGAGAGCATCGCAAGGGCACCACGAGGGCATCGCACGGGCACAGCACGGACATCGCAGCCCTTTTTTCGAATATCGTACGATTTTGAGACTGAATATTTGGCCACTCAATCGTACGGGTACCGTGGAGTCACCATAAGAGTACCGTAAGACACCCGTACGGGCACTTAGTTTGTGTTCACGGGGGCCGTGCGATTTATGTTTTATTTTAAGACAAAGGTCATCGTAAGGGGCCCGGAGAATATGTGCTGCTACTCTAAAATACCACTGACATCGTACGATATCACGATTTCCCAAATCGTAGAAAATCCGCCGTAGGGAGAAAAATCGTACGGCGCACGGACCATTTGTGACTGTAGCATTAGGGTGCTTTTGCATTGTTTTACTTGAATTATGCAATCTGGTGCATACTTAGGAAGGAGATTTGACTTGACATGAAATAAAATCTGAGTTATCTTGTCTAAAGAAATGTTTTTTTTTTTTTAAATCATGGGTATCACATTAGACATAAGTGTCAAGACCGATAAAAAGTGGACCGAGCCCGGTAATAAGTGCGTGACCGGTATAACGTGACCCCACACCAGTAAAAACATAAAAATGAAGATTGGACCTTTGGCAAAATTTTCTTTTTTTTTTTTTTTTTTTTTTGGGGGGGGGGGGGGGGGTGCGTACGCACCCGGCGCACTTGAATGTCGAGCCCTACTGAGTTGAACGCTACTATTTCTTGATATAGTATAACTATTTGACAGGTAAATTAGCTTGTAGTGATCTTCTTTACATAGAAGAACATTTCCATCAACCAATCAGTACTCTTAACCACTTCCTTTCATTCGTTGTGTCCTATTTACAGAACCATGGCGAGTGAGGATGCTGTAGTCGCTCAAGGTTTAGAATGCTGCCTATGCTACGAGCTATTCACCCAACCAAAACTCTTGACATGTGCCCACACTTTCTGTAAGGAATGTTTGGTTCGTCTCTATGAATGTCATCCCCAACAAAACCAGCTCTCTTGTCCGATTTGTCGTCAGATTACCCAAATCACAATGGAGACATATCTACATCGCAGACTAACATTTTGATTCATTCTATGGTTGAAGACTTGAAATCCGCAAAAAAGCCTGCACACTCTGTGACCCGGAAGCTAAATCTCATGCGGTACAATACTGTTCACAGTGTGACGAGTACATGTGTGACCCCTGTACAGTGGCTCATGGGAAATTCAAGAAGACTGCTAAACACGATGTGGTCAGCATGGATGATGTCAAGAGGGGAAAGGTCAAAGTGAAGCGTCTCTGTACCAACCATCCAGAGGAAGAGAAGCTGTTATGTATGTACATCATGTAACGTGTCCATCTGCTTCAGATGTCATGTGCTCGATCACCCAAAACCGGATCACGAGATCAAAAATGTGTCTGACTACAAGAAAGCAATCCAGAAGCAAATCGAATCCTTCAGACGAAAGCTACAACTAGAATTGCGACGATCGAAGCACACGCAGAGCTAGTAAAGGAACAGAAAGAGATTGTTGAGGTTGAACTTGACCAGAGGATCGCTGACATCAACAAATCGTATGAAGAAACAGTGAATCATCTCACCAGACAACGCAATATCTCATCGACCGATGCAAACAAGAAAAGGCTTCTCACATCGCACAACTTGAGAAGATCAAGGAATCTGATGACATAGAGATGTGTCGCATTCGAAGTGCATCTGAGCTAGTCGGCAATGGTACCAAGGCATTGCTAGAGGGGCAGACAATGGCTGTGCACAACACGATTTGTTGTGATTTAGAGAACATTTTAGATGAAAGTAATCCTGATGCCACACAGCCCAAATCCATAGCTGACTCTGCAACAGCAGGTGAAATTCACCAGGAGCGATACTCCCACCAGTCTGGGTGAATTGCGACAATGGCAGCTTGAAGAGGTGTCACATTCCCACTCTCACATGCAGATCCATATGGTGCAGTGCCTTTGCCTAATGGTCAGATGGCTATTGGTTATTACAGTGGGAATGCGATGAGATGTTCACTGTTGGTGGGCCACAAAAAACAGTGCTGAAGGGTGTGCATGTATTCTGTGTTTTCTTTCTTGTCCGACAGTCGCTACGTTGTTAGAGATATTGCCAACATGATTACACTGTACACCAAGGCATGGGAGAGGCTTAATGTTCAGTTCAACACACCCTCAGGAGGTTTTGGAGGCATGTGTGTAGACAGGGATGACAACATCTACATTGGTGATAACATGGCACAAAAGATTGCAGTATACCGACCAGAAGGTGGTGCGCCATCTCGGGAGATCTCTGTCCGGGCTATAAGCCTTGGGAAATCTGTCACATGAATCACAGCAGAAGGCTGGTAGTGTGTAATGGTCAGATTCAGTCAAGGTCATTGATGACATGAATGAGGAAGGCAACGTCCTTCATCACATCCAGGTGGATAGTGATAAAACACGCATTGCTGTCCTGGAGGATGATAGCATACTGGTTGCATGCAGGAAGGGTAAGCTGATGAGCATTGAGCTCTACACAAAGGACCTGGAGAAAATCAGATCGTCCAAGGACTTTCACTGGCAACTTACTTACGAAATTGGTTGCATTTGCCCAGTGGGGAGATTGTTGTAGTATCAGATAAGCAATTCATTGTCTTCCGAAAATCTAAACATCATAGCAAAAACTATATATACTGTCATACACTTTTTGACCCATTCAGGACTGTACTGAAAATGCATTTCTAATCAAATAAAATATTCATATTCATTATTATGTTATTTCATTTCACATAGAATAAAGTGATCAATCAATGTATATTGAATTAACCATAATGAAAATGAAAGAAGAAACAGTGAGGAAGCAAAGCTTGTAATAATGCAGGTCCTGGGTTACATGGATAAGCTACCTTAACCTGTTGAAGACCCTTTAGATTTGTATAACACACATTCTCCATATACTCCAGCCAATGTATTGTGCGGACCTGTGCTGAATGGGTTAAAGCAACACATTATCATCTTAAATGGGTTCATTGGACATATTAACTCAATATTTATTTGTGTGACGAACTTGTTAGATTGTTGTGTCTTTCACTTGACTGTGATCAGCATGTTATAACTTATAAGTACGTACATCGTAAACCATTATAGCTGAACCCAAAATATAGAATACTGAGTCAAACCTGTATTAGTGGCCACCTGTCTGTAACAGCCAACCCTGCCTATAGTGGCCACAAAACATGAATCCCCTGCAGAGGAAACAATGTTAAAGAACCTTTCTAAAGAGGTCACCTGTCTACAGCGGCCACTATACTTGATTCCATTGGGTGGTCGCTATACACATGTTTGACTGCATTTACTCAAGATTTATTTGCGGATGAAATCATGAAATTGGTGAATCTGTCACTTTAATGTGAGTCTGTGCATGAATGCTTTCATGATCGAGGACGGTACTTTGAAGCAGACAAAAATATAGCTTCCGAGCATGGTTGTCTGAATCTGCTCAATTGATGAAGTATGTATTATTGCATTCTTATTCATATTGAATAACTTAGTAAAATGAAATTAGCATCGGCTGTATCGTCACAAATCATGACAAATAATTCACTGAATTAAATTGTATGATTTGTGATCACATCATATAATTGTACATAATGCATCTGTTCAAATGCATGATAAGGAAACAAATTTAAATGTTTTACAACATCATGTATTGAACAGAGCTTAGTAAATCTATCACGTTTTATAATTATCTGGATATGATCAAAGTTTTATTTGCATATCTCTGCATTGTATAGAGTACTAGTTGTTTGCAAACATACCAACCTTTCTGTTATCAATCTGCAGCAATTACATTATTTGCCTTTGTTATATGATCTCTTTAAGTACTTGCTATGGAAACTAATTTCTAGTGATAATCATCATGATTCCCAGATAAATTAGAAAATCTACATTTTCACTATTTCAAACAATTTGCCTGACATTATAGCTGTATTTAGAAGTGTTGTAAAGTGTTTACTTGCTTACGTTCAAACCTACCAAGTTTATTTAAAGGGACTTAGTAACATTGTCCAAATCCTCAAAATAAATTTTAATTCTAGCGGTTCCCTTATACCTTGTTGTATTCGTATTAACAATAAAATCATGGGACAGCTTTCGGTTTTTCAAATTTCCCTTTCGTTACAAAGATATGTACGATCGAAGTATTCAGAAAGAAAAACTCCGGGCGAGTTTTTCATCCCTGTACAAAGTGAGTGCAGTGAGTTAGTGACCTATCACTTATTCCACTTTGCATATTCGCTCATTACTCGGCCATGCAACGTCCATTTGACTTGAAATTTTCACACAATACCCTGTGGACATATGAGATAACAAAAATATACACAATATGCATCAACCATTCATCACTTTTTGCACATCCCAGCAAAGTTACTAGATCCCTTTAAGTGTTTGTTATCTATATTTGCTAATGGTTAAAACACTGAACACGAGATGACATTCATCATACACAAATGTTTATACATTATAATGGTTCTTAAGTGCTCATTTGAGAACATACCACTCTGTAATTAGAAATCGACAAATTATAAGTTGTATCATCTTGAATAACTTTTCTACTAATTAATGTTACACTTGCATGTACAGAAAACGTAAATAATGCATGAAGACAAATTGTTTGATGCTACAATATATTTCATTATCACAATATGCCTGAAATAGTCTCACTATAATATACTCTTTTTGTAAACAAACATTTCCATTATTATCTTATAAAACTGAAAAATATCAAATATTTATTATTATATTCACGCATGTTTTTTTTCTTCATTTGCTAGTAAACAATACTTGTTAGCGGTCAAATTAAATTGCTGGTAGCCACTTAATAAGATAAGCCCTGTAGGAGGTATTGATGATACTTGCTTGATAGAGCCACCATGGAAACAAGTTAATGTCTAGCCCTGCTGTATCCCCATGTCTTGTAAATTTGATTGGAAACCTACCAATATGAATGAATGATAGATCATTAGATATAAACAATACAACTTATGAATTGCATTGTAGTATGTTAACCAATTGTATGATAGAGCCACCATGCTGCAACCCTATGCCTTGTAAACTTGTTTGGAAATATACCAATAAGCATCCAAAGATAGATTATCATAAATACGAAGCAAATATAAAAAATAACGCGTTGTCTTTTGTCAAAAAAAAGATCGTTATCCTCTTCTTTGATGTATGAAATGATTAAACAGTTTAATATCATTACAATGAGAACATTGTTGTATACATTTTTATGAATAAAATCATTAGATGACAAACATATCTTTGTACATTATAGATTATTTTTGCTGGTATATGTATGTGTGTCTGCGTGTGTATGTGTGTGTGTGTGTGTGTGTGTGTGTGTGTGTGTGTGTGTGTGTGTGTGTGTGTGTGTGTGTGTGTGTGTGTGTGTGTGTATGCGCGTGTGTGTGTGTGTGTGTGTGTATGTGTGTGCGTTTGTAAGGACCTTCAACCGGGGATACACACAAGTTTAAACACAGGCAAACGGGGATATTCCGGAAACCGGCATATCCCGGTTTCCGAACAGGGGGGTATAGTGCTTTAGGGATCGTCTTAAGGGCTGTACTGTATGTTATTATGATTTTTTAAGGATATCCCTTATATGCCTGTTTTGCATGTTTTTTTACATAGTGGGTGTATAAATGTGTTTTTGTGTATGCAAGTGAATGTGTGTGTATTTTTAAACCCCCCAATTGAGAATATTGCCATGTTTACACACCAGCAAACCGGGGACAAGCCAAACATCATTAAACAAACGGGCATATCCCTGTTTGAAGGTGTTTATAACATTGAAAAAAAACATATCCCCGATTGAAGGTCCTTACAAGAATTTGTGTGTGTGTGTGTGTGGGGGGGGGGGGGGGGGGGGGGGTTCCTTGTTTGTGTTTGGTTGTGTATGGGTGAACATGTGTACATATGTGTTTTTGTGCATGTGTATGTGTGTATGTGTTTCAATGTGTCTGCGAACGTGCAGATATGCTCGCATGTGTTTAGTTGTGTTTATGTGTGTATGTTTAAATACATGTATGTGTGTTTGTGTGAATGTGTGCGTGTGCGGATGTGCTTACATGCGTGTGTTCGTATTTAACCAGGTTTATGATAGAAGAAATGCAAAGTCAATTTGCCAGAAAACAAAAAGATTCAAGTAGACCGTGTAATTAAACTAAACAATCTAGGATCAAGTTAAAGGGGAAAGTTGAGTTTTGGTAGAGAGGGCGCTAGACTACTTAATTGGTTTGTGAGGTAATGAAAAACTGAGTGTAAAATTTGAAAGAGCATAATATTTAAACAATAAAATCATCTTTGTTTGATCAAAATCGGTTCAGAAACGGCTGAAATATCCATAAATATAACAATTTGTAATAAACCCGGGCCCCGGGTTTATTAGAGAATTTTGAACCAGCCGTTAAAAATTCAAAAAAATGCTTCCTCTTTTCAAAAAGTTACAAAATAGGTATTTAAATAGTTGTTGGTTATTTCTCTATCTAATCACTATTTCAACAAAGCATCACATGCACAATATTTTATTCAAAATGGTTGAAACCGATGAGTGTTTAGAGAGCGCCCTCTTACGTTTTAACGGCTCTTTTTGAATGATAACATGATCTTTACTACGTCATTTGTAATTTTGTGTTCCTTTCTAGTTATAACTATTAGTTTGTAATGTAATGATGCAGGTTTTGGTTACTAAAATTCAGTTTCACTAAAACTGTACTCTCCTTACCAGAACTCAACTATCCCTTTAAATCTAACTGAAAGAAATCATTTGTTAAAACAGCATGGCAAGGAATATGTTTCTTATATCAGACGGGCTAATTCGGGGAACAGAGATTAGTGGAGGGGGCGCAATAATTGTACAGGGATTGTAAGATAAGTGTGTGTGTGTGTGGGGGGGATGGGGTCAATTACCCCTTTATTCTTCCCGCGTTTACCACGCCCGTCCCACGCCTTTGGGCAATTGAGCGTATACTGATCATCGATATGGTCTTGATAATCGATGATGATAATAATTTCCAATCTCACGTATATGAAATGCATTTGACGCAGATGGCGCTATTCCAAAAAAAGATGAAGAGCACATTGGGTGGGGTAAAATTCGTAGATTTGCATTCCGTATCAAATAATCTTTGTGGGTCCTATATAATTATACATAATTGCTTGTCTTTTCTTCTCCTATTTGTTTTGGTATCCGATTGTCTTTCCCATTGTTTAATAAATCAATTAATCAAAATATACTTCATTGGCTGGCCCTTTCAGAAAATGTTACTTGTAAGCGTTTGTGTTTGTGTTATATTCTATTTCAACGTACTTTGTTTATTTGGTGATTTGCTTCTTATTGCCCACGGATAAATGGCCCACCAACCAACGATGATATCAGGCCTGTATAAAGCCAGGGGGTGCAATGAATGCGTACGTACGCCCAAATTTAGAAAGGTCCACTTTTTGTCGGTCTCGGGTCCACTTTTCATAGGTCTCGACTCTCGACCATCTAAACCAATGGTGTCGGACCCCCCTCTTGATAACACATCTCAACCAGTGGTCTCGGCCTCAGCTTCGAAAAATTTTGGGCGACGGACACACCCCTTTCTCCCCACCCCCCCCCCCCCCTCCCCCTTTTAAATTACTCTCAACCAGTGGTCTCAGCCTACGCCACATATTGTATTGGTACTGTTTTGTAAATTACGGTAACTCAGAGGACATTTAAAGCCAAATATCAGCATTGGGAAAGTAATGTATTGCTAAAAAAGTAAAATTGTGAGCAGTTTATATCAGAATGTTTGCATTTGCAAATAAGTAATGATATATTATTTTACATTTTTGGTGATGAAAGTATATATTAACATTTTGTGTTTGTGGGGGCATTTCTAAATACTGTTATTTGGTTTTGAGCCACTACAATATAAAGGGCAATATTGTGGGAAAAGGACTTTTGAAACAATCACACACAAAAATGAATCACACTGCCAGCTGAATTATGATATCTCGAATATCCGATTATTCACGTTTGTTATATCTCTTTATTCCGAAGGTTCGATATTCTGAAAGTTCGTTGTTCCGAAGGTCCGTTATGCTGAAGGTTCGATTCTCCGAACATGAAATTGGGATCGATATTCCGAAGGTTCGTTTGCCCGTAAGCATGGTATGGGCGGTATGGGTCTTCGATATCTGGTATAGATATTAACAAGATGTCCAAAAGCTATGTAGTATATGAGCAAAAACAAGACGAATAAAATGCAATATAATTAATTGTTGTTGTTGTAATCAAATTCATTCACTTTATTGCGTTAATTCATATATTAACCCCTTGCCTACACGAACCTGTTGTGCAATGTACACAATCTATAGAGAATTCAGAATCTGTAAGGAAACACATTAAACGCACGTATAATCTCCTCATGTTCCTTCCATGTGTTTCAACTCAACCTGTTATACACTGTCTTGTACATAGTGATTTACAGGAGCTTTGAAACAAAACAAAATAAATAACAGCCATGGATTTCGAAATTCATTCTTACTTTGGTCATCAGTTTGTTTGCTTGTGTTGTGGAGTATTACTCACCTTTTTCCTGAGAATGTTTGTATCTGCTGTCATATTACCATACATTCGTTTTGCCATGCTTTAGAAGTCAACATGATCATTTCAGTTTTGTATTATTCATTAATTACTACTTATAAAAATCAATCTCAAATTATAGTTTAAGAAGTTGGTCTGCGTCGGTGTGGTGAAATAGACAAACAAACGTTAATAACAAAAAAACACCGGATGAAAACATAGTTTCCGAATTTTCGCCCATAGGGCTTCGTCAGGGTTTATTAGACTGAAGAAAACAAAACTCAATTTGAAAGTCCAAACTTTCATCAGTTGACTTTCAAATTGAGTTTGGTTTTCTTCAGTCTAATAAACCATATGGGCGAAAATTCGGAAACTATGTTTTCATACGGTGGTTTTTTTTTACGTTTGTTTGTCAAATTATATGTGTATGTAAATTATGTATCCTTTTTATGAGAAGCCGTTGGCTTCTATTGGCCCCACCATATATTGCATTTGTATGTGATGTGTTGGTTTTTAACTGAAAAATGCATTCCATATGCAATGCAAATATAATTGTATATGGCTAGAGACAAGAGAACCACTACAGTTCCAACTGATGGTGGATGAATTGGCAAATTTTTCTCATATTTCCCTTTAAAAATGACTCATATGGGATATGTCACTTTGTACTCTGGTTGATAAAAGTTTGTGTAAATATTCATCTCAAAGTCCACTTTGGTCCCACTTTATATCGTGCTGGTCTGCATACAGGGGGGTGTTTCACATTAGAAAATGAACTCAACTCTATTATGGAAAGCCGTTAGTTCCTTTGTCAAATGGGTGAAACAGTTTTATTTAAAAATGTGTAAAGTTTTATCAAATCGGTTAATGATGTTATAATCAGGGAGCCGTGAACTTAATTGATATAGATTGTTGCTAGAAATTTGAAAAAATTTGCATTTGTTTGCTTTTTAATATGTTTTATATCAATGCTGCAAATGGCTCTCCATAATTGTTAAGTCCAGCTTAGAGTTACTTTGCTATGGTCACAACCCCAAAAAGTAGCCTGCTAGGCGGCCGGGCGGCGAGTTTTTAGCCAAAATCGCTCGGTCACCGAGCGGCGGCCGCCCAGGCACCGCTGGTTTTTAGGCATCGCTCGGTCGCCGCTGAAGTTTTAGCGCGGAGTTAAAATTTGGGCGGCGCCTGCTCACTTTTCACTCGCCGCCCAAAATACGCTCGGTGGCCGAGCGGTCGCCGTCCGGGCACCGACCTAATCGAGCGGTCGCCGTCGAGCGATTTAGGTCAAAAATAGGTCAAATAGGTCATCGGCTGCCGAGCGGTCGCCGCCCGGTCGCCGCTGGGAGATCAGTAGGTCACCGGGCGGCGACCGCTCGGCAGCCGATGACCCATTTGACCTATGTTTGACCTAAATCGATCATTGTTTGGATAATAGCGCTCCACAAAAGTGTGTGTGTGTGTGTGTGTGTGCGTGTGTGTGCGCGTGTGCGTGTGTGTTTGTGTGTGTGTGTGTGTGTGTGTGTACGTACACACACACACACACACACACACATAATTGTAGGAGTCTTCAAACGGGGATACATTTTATAACACCTTCAAACGGGGATATCCCCGCTTTTTTCGGCTTTTTTTGCTTATCCCCGGTTTGCCGGTGTGTAAACATGGACATATGCCCAATGGGCTGGCCGGTTTACACATACACACACACTCACATACACAAACAGTCCACACATACACACCATCGGTTACAAAATAACATACAGTACAGCCCTTAAGACGATCCCTAAAGCACTATAGAGGCTGTTCGGAAAACGGGGATATCCCCGGTTTCCGGCATATCCCCGTTTGCCGGTGTGTAAACCCGTGTGTATCCCCGTCACACACACACACACACACACACACACACACACACACATACACACACACACACACACGCACACACACACACACACACACACACACACACACACACATACATACACACACAGCATACACACCTAAGACACAACCGCACACAACAAATGGAGCAAAAGTCATCATTAAATATTGCTTGATTCAGCTACTCACCTGTACATTAAGATTGACGACAATTCGTGCAAGCGGCGACAATTTGTGGTGTGAGGTTTTATTTGCCTGCACAAATTGTCGCCTGTTTTGGGAACGGTAACAGCAACACAAATTGTCGCCAACGACAATTTGTGGTGTAAAATTGTGCACAAATTGTCGCCGACGACAATTTGTGCAGGGACGACAATTTGTGGTTCAACAGACCCCCTCCCCACATACACACACACAAACAAACACACACACACACACACACACACATATTCACAAACACACATACTAAAAAAAAAAAAATTAAGTGATTTTTATTCCTCCAAATTGTAAACATAACATTTATACAACATAACATTTCCACAACAGCCATGCAAAGAGCGGACCCGTGTCCGCAATGCCCTGAGTCTTAACGGTTACCCACGCCGTTTTGTACACAACACCAAGAAGAGAACGACAGAACCCAAGGATCAGAAGGAATACAAGACTTTCACAGTCTTGCCGTACATTGATGGGGTCTCCCAGCAAATCAGGCGCCGCCTAGAGAGCCATGGCATCCGAACGGTCTTCAGATCAGATACCACCCTACGCCAGCAACTAACACGCCCCAAGGATCCAATTCCTCAACACAGACGGGACGGCATTGTGTACAACATCCCCTGCAAAGGATGTGATAGATCCTATATCGGAGAGACTGCCCGACCGATATCAGAAAGAATCACCGAGCATAAGAGGGACGTCAGGCTACGCCGAACTGACAACTCAGCCGTAGCCGAACATGCTTGGGACAACCAGCATCAGCCAGACTGGGACAGGGTTCGCTGCCTTTCCCACGAACGGCATTGGTACACACGTAGGGTAAAAGAAGCTATACAGATCCGTCTCAATCCCAGTAATTTCAATAGAGACAACGGCATGGATATACCCGAATTTTGGATGCGTACAATACGCCGCCATGACACCCCCCGACCAGCCGGCCCGCAACGGTTGATTCCAGCCAGTATCGAGCCAGCGGTCCGTTGATTGGTCGAGCTCGCTATTGTTCCCGCCTAGCAAGCAAGCCGAGCCAGCGCCTCGCTGATTGGTTTAGCACCCGTGTACACCGGCCAATAGAATTTGCCCGTTATGGACCAATTAGGAACAACTCGCTCATGCGAGATAACGCGGTTTGGAGCCGCATGAGAGCATAAATAGGAGTGTTTTACGTTACTTTATATCAGGTGTATAAAGAGAACAAATACATTCAAAGTGTTGTAGAAGTTATGAATATTATGTGTATGTATCCTCTTTTTTTTTTTTTTTCCCTCTTTTTTTGCACACTAACTGGTGACGGGTTAAACTAATTTTAGATTAAGCTCCAAATAAAAGTGCTTACAGTATGTGAAAAATATGTTTATAAATATATTATTGTTTTAATTTTCGGATAATGTTTCTGGTACCATACACCCCCCGCCTGCATTCCGTGTATATGAGTGGCCTAGGCCTTGTGCCGAGAAGCCTGCTATTAAATCATACATAGCCGGGTTGGCAGGATTATACTTTTAGAAAGCGGTTTGTAGGTTGAGTGGACCAGTGTATTGGACAGAATCCTTTTTTTTTTTCTTTAATTTTGAAAATTGAGTTTTTGATAATTTAATTATGAAAAAAAAAGAAGTAATGTTTGGCGTAATATATTCTTTTGAATGCAACGCCAATTAAAATTAATAACAACAACAACAACAACTTTATATCACTTAACAAAGATATATAAATTTATAAAAGATATATAAATTTATATATGCATTATAATAAAAAATAAATGATAGCTCATTTGGCTATTATATATGTTTGTATGCGTTTATCGGTGTGAGCGCGGGTGCGCACATATTGATAACCGTAGGTGGGAATGATTATAAAGATTAATACTTAAATTGTTTTTTTTTTACAAGGAGACAGGGAGTGCGCCCTCGTTTGGCATCCACGGACGCAACCACGTTTCCCCCATCACGATGGGGGTTTTTCGTGGCCTCCGCGAACTAGTGCATTCGCACTAGTCAGGTGCCAAACGCCTTGCCCATTGTATATGTTTGGCCTTCGGCCAATTATATAGACATGGCGTAAATAGTCAATTTTGACTGAGTCGCCATCTAAAACAAAAACTAACTAACTAACTTAACAAAGTATTGCAGCGGCATACGAAACGTCGTGATCTTTTAGATTCCATGTTGACCATACATTGCGAGACAAACGAATATCACTAGCGATATTATTTCCGATACTATATCCGCAATGAGTAATATATTTACCATTATAACATTTATAATTGAATAAAACATATTCAATGTTAAGAAATACAACAATTATAGTATAATGAAATATAAAGTAGAAATTATTCTTAAATTGAAAAAAAAATACAAATACAAATACAAATCAAGTAATGTTCAATATACCAGCAAAAATACCAGCAACAATATACTAGCAAAAATAATATATTATGTACAAACAGACAAAGGTATGTTTAACATCTAATGAATTTATTCATCAATATGTATACAACAATGTTCTCATTATAATGATATCAAACTGTATCATTGTTTTATCATTCAATACTCAAGAAGAGGAAAACAATATTTTTACAAAAGATAACGCAATGTTATTTTTATTTGTTGGTGATGATATATCATGCTTCCAAACTAGATTACAAGGCATATGGTTACAGCAGGCCGAGACATTAACTTGATTCCATGGTGACCCTGTCAAGCAGGTATCGTCCGGACCTCCCATAATTAGGCTTATCTTATTAGGTGGTGGCCTAAGTCCCAATGGCCGCCAGAAATTTCATATGGTCACAAGAATGTCTCATTTTACCATTAAAAAATAATGCTTATACAACATTCAAGTCTACGCTTTAAAAATTAAAAAAATATTTGTCAAAATAATAATACGTATTAATATTTTCCTGTTTTATAATGGAAATGTTTATTTACAAAAGAGTTCATAATATTTAGTCATATTATTTCAGGCATGTAGCATCAAACTATTTTTTCCTCATGCAATTTGTACTTTCCCTGTACATACAAGTGTAACAATACTAAGTAGAATATACAAAATAATTACAATTAAAATTCATAATCGTTTATTTCGTTTTACTCAGAACACAATATAACACAATATTGATTTACAATTCAGTACACAATATAATAGAATAAAATGGGCCTATACAGCAATAAAATGTATTATACAATAGCATAAGAAGTACATTTTAAGCAAACAAAATTTTAAAAATCCTTTTTTTTTTTATATTACGGACTGAAAAAAATGGAGGGATCCGCTGAAAAGCCTTGCTTGCAAATTGTGGATCCCTCAAAATAATTAAAGGGATAATTGAGTTTTGGTAAAGAGAGTACAGGTTTGGTCAAACAGAATTTTAGTAACTAAACCTGCACCATTACATCACAAACTACTCCACCATGCTCGAAAGGAATGCAAAACACAAATGGCTAAGTACAAACCTGATATCATTAAAAAGGAGCCGTTAAAACTCAAGAGGGCGTTCTCTAAATACTCATCGGTTTCAACCATTTCAATGAAATGTTGTTCATGTGATGTTTTGTTGAAATAGTGATTAGATAATCAAGAGAGATAATCAACAACTATGTAAAAACCTCTTTTGAACAATTTTGAAAAGAGGAAGAATTTGAAAAAATAGAAAACATAAATAAATGATATATTGATTGATATATAAAAGCTGTGAAAGAACTTCCTCCAAAAGTAGAAACACGGAAGACAGTCCAGGGCAGGCAGTGGCCTACTACTCCGTGATCCGATTTGGCTGAAATTTATGTGAGTGATTCGATATATACTCCGCAAAAAAAGAAACTGGACACTTGTATAAGACAAAATATTTCATATTCATTTACGATCAAATATAACATATTGTATATCAAATTAAAGATAAAATGACCCTCTTTAATATTGGCATTAAATCCAGATGAAATCGTTCATGCATGACTTGTCACGGTCAATTAACCACAGCAAGGTCTGTTTTCAAAAATAGCAAAAATGGAACATCCACTCAAGTATAAAATGTTCAAAGGCATAATCTAAAACGCTAATTTCATGACATGGCATAATTTTTCATTACAAATGTGACCTTTTCTATCTTCCTGTCAATAAAAAGTATAAATGAAGACAAATTGTGAACGTTATAGGTTTTATTTTCATTCAAAAGTAACAAAATGGGGAATTCCATGGCAACGGTTTATTAGTCGAAACCACAGTTTAAGCTCTTATTTCAGCATGCAAAATGGTATAAATTCTTCTCAATAACTCTATACCGTAGTTCAAAGATCTTCAAAACATGATGTCATCCTTGGTCAAACAGTTGGGCAGTCTTAGACATGTAATTTCTTTAGGTAACTATGGTTAAAATTGCAGGGGACACATGGAACATACAAGCTTTACGCCTCAAAGACAAACCAGTATGTTGATGCTCTCATAACCTGGCCATGTTTTATTGCAAAATTGTTATTTTCAGAGTTTTTCATAAAAATAAAGTTAAATAATGTCATAATTTACATGCCCCGCACATCTTGTTTTGAGTGAAACGCTTACTATCATTTCAGTCGAATGGTGTGGTCCTCCATTGTTTTTGCTATTTTGAAAACAGACCTTGCTATGGTTAATTGACCATGGCATTTCATGCATGAACGATTACACCTTTAATGTATACCCTGCTTGTAGAGGAATACATTATCTTTGATTTGATATATGATAATGTACACTTTATCGTACATAAATATTAAATATTTCAACTTATACAAGTGTCCAGTTTCTTTTTTTTGCGGAGTATATTTGAAAATATTGTGTGAAATTTTGATGAAATTTCTGCGAGTGGAAACTGAGATATCCGTTTGGATACGAAACTGCATTAGCGCCAAAATTCCCCGGTCTCGTGCCGGACTCGTCGCCGAGTCATCGAGTCACGGGCCCCGAGTCCGAGTCCGAGACCGAGTCATGAACCTTCGAGTCCGAGTCCGAGTCCGAGTCCGGCACAAACGGACTCGAGTCCGGTCTCGAGTCCGAGACCGGACTCGAGTCTGAGACCGGACTCGAGTCACACATCACTGCCTCATAGTATCCGAAAATGCTGTGATGAATAGTATACTGTTCCAAGCAATCATCAACCGAAGGGCATGATACTGGTGTTAAGATCCATCATGAATTATGATTTATGATTTATAATCACTGCATTTGTATTACTCAGACTCTTTATGAATCAAGAAATTGTTCCGGCCAAATTTTTAAAAGGGGGGGGGGGGGGTGTTCAAACCCCCCCCCCCCCAAAAAAAAAAAACACAGCCATTTTGGGGCCAAAGGGGGGGGGGGGGGGGTCGTGTAGTTTTTGTTTTAGGGCGCTGTGAGTGACACTATGTCAGGTTCCCATTTTTGTCAATTTTTACCAAGTCAGTGCCTGTTGAATCGCACTTACTGCTCGTCATAGCATCGAGCAACGAGCAATCCGTGCGCCATTGTTAGTGTGCATTCAGCTGTGTGCAGAGAGAATGGGCATGGTTGTTCAATGGTATGACGGGCAGGAAGTGCAATTTAACAGGCACTGACTGTGTACAAATTGACAAAAATGGGAACCTGACATGGTGTCACTCACAGCGCCCTAAAACAAAAACTACACGACCAAATTTCTGTTCTTGGTATCGTTTTTCATTGGAAAAGATACCCTATCCGATGGACATAATCATGTTGTTACTATATTTTGGGAAGTTCCCCGTTCCGTTTTTTGGGGGCCACCCTGTATTTCTGTCTGCTTCATGTACGGACTCGCAGTAAAGTGAAAGATACACCAATTTCATAATGTCATCACACAAATAAATCTTGAGTAAATACAGTAAATACAGTGGCCCCTTGACAGGGTACCGCTATAGACAGGTTCTATGAAATTGTGTTCCTCAGCAGAGAAACATGTTAGTGGCGACTTTATAGGCAGGTTGACTTTTATAGACAGGTGACCAGTAAAGCAGGTTTAACCTAGTATTGTATGTTTTGGGTTCAGGTATAAAGAAGGTCCTTATAAGTTATAACATGCTGATTCAGAATAAAATGGAGACACACAAATTCAACAAGTCCATCACACAAGAACATTTTTTAGTGAATATGTCCCATTAAACGGATAGTACAGTTTGGGTCAAACTGAATTTTAGTAACCCAAACATGCACAATTACATTAAACCTAATAGTTATAACCCCACCATGCTCGAAAGGTATACAAAATTACAAACGACTAAGTAAGCAGCGTGTTACAATCTTTAAAAGAGCTGTTAAAATACACGAGGGCGCTCTCTAAATCGCATTGATTAAAACCTTCTTTTTTAAAGAATTGTTCATGTGTTGTTCTGATGAAATAATGATTAATGGAGAGATCATCAGCAACTATTCTAAACCTCTTTTTTTAAAGATTACATTTGAAAAAGTGTTAGCATTTTATTTTATTTTTCTTAAATCATCGAATAAACCTACGGCGTCGGGTTTATTCCGATCGGATATATTTATTTATATTTCAGCTGTTTCTGAAAACCGATTTGTATCAAATAAACTTTATTCTGTCATCAATATTGTATGCTCTTTCAAATTGGAGACTTAGTTTTTCATTACCTCACAAAAGATTATTTCTTGAACCGCCCTATTTACCAAAACTGAACTACCCCTTTAACCAATTCAAGATGACATGAACTTTGTAATAACCCATTCAGGACATGGTCCCCCAAACACATTGGCTGGAGTCTGTGGAAAATGTGTGTTATACGAAATACAATGGTCTTCAACAGGTTAAAGTAGCTTAACCATGTGACCAAGGACCAGCAATATTACAAGCTTTGCTTCCTCGCTGTTTCCTTCTTTCATTTTCAGTATGATTGATTCGATGTACATTGATTGATTACTTTATTTTGTTGCTAAAAATGCAATAAAATCTTATGAATTGAAATATTAAAAGTGATCCATTAACTTTGTAAAATTCAACCAAAATCCCTTGGAGCTTTTACACTTCTCTTGTACCTTGTTATTTTGCTCATTGTAACAGAAGAATGAAATGGTTTTTGATGTTTTAAATGTCTCTCTAATTATGGAGATAATTACTAATTTGAAAGCGTCTATAGAGGCTTTCGACCGTAGTCAAAGAGTATCCGAATTTGAATACTCAATAGTTCATATTATCCAAATTCGGATACTTCACGCGAACAATCGGGATACAATGATACATAGATTTTTTCTCTTTTCACTAGGTAAACATTTTTTTCCCCAATACAAATCTCACATATCATTCTCAAGAATCTTACAATGAAATTGGAATGTGATTGAAGTCTCAAATAATACTTTTTGGAAACATATAAAGTTAATGGATCACTTCAATTCGATAAGAAATGCATTTTCAGTACCAGTCCTAACTGGGTTAAAAAGCAGTATTACAGGATACATAGTTTTCTCTTATGATGTTTAGATTTTGCGGAAGACAATGAATTGCGTTTGTGATACTACAACAATCTCTCCAGTCGGCAATTCTACCAATTTCTGTATGCTAACTCCAAGTGGAAAGTCCCTGAGGATTGTTCTGATTCTCTCCAGGTCCTTTGTGTAGAGCTCAATACTCATCAGATCAGCCTTCCTGCATGCAACCAGTATGCTATCATCCTTCAGGACGGCAATGCAGCAGGAATCCTGATAACCCACCTTGATGTGATGCAGGATGGTGCCTTCCTCATCCATGTCATCAATGACCCTGACTGACGTGGACCCATCGCAGCGCACTACAAGCCTTTTGCTGTGATTCATGGGACAGATTTCCCAAGGCTTATAGCCATGGCACGGAATCTCCCGAAGTAGGGCACCTCCTTCTGGTCTGAATACCACTATCTTCTTTGCCAACCAATAACTGACATATATGTTGTCAGCTCTGTCTACGCTCATGCCCCCTAGTCCTCCATCCTTTTCTGAGAGTGTATTAAACTGAATATTGAGCTTCTCCCATGCATGTGTGTACAGTGTGATCTTGTTATTAGTATCTCCTACAACATAGCAACCGTCAGACAAGACAGATACGCAGTATACCTTCACACCCCTTAGCACTGTTTCTTGCGGCCCATCAACAGTGAACATTTCAATCGCTTTCCCCATGTAATAACCAACGGCCACCCGTCCATCAGGCAATGGTACTGCATCCCGTGGATGGCCATGCGAGAGTGGAAATGCGTTCACCTCCTCAAGCTGCCAGACAGAAAACTGCAACTCACCCATACTTGTGGAAGTATCGCTCTTGGTGAATTTCACCCCCTTTGCACGGTCAGCTATGGATTTGGGCAGTGTGACATCAGGATTACTTTCATCCAACATTTTTTCCAAATCACAACAAATGGTGTTATGTACAGCCAGTTTCTGACCCTCTAGCAATGCCTTGATCCCATTGCCGACTAGCTCAGATGCACTTCGAATGCCACACATCTTTATGTCATCGGATTCCTTGATCTTCTCAAGTTGCGCGATGTGAGAAGCCTTTGCATGTTTGCATCGGTCGATGAGATCATTGCGTTGCCTCGTGAGATGCTTCACTAATTCATCATATGATTGGTTGATCTCAGCTATCCTCTGATCAAGTTCCACCTGAACAACTCCTTTCTGTTCTTTTACTAACTCTGCGTGTGCCTCGATTGTCACAATTTTAGTTGTAGCTTTTGTCTGAAGGGATTGGATTTGCTTCTGGACTGTTTTCTTGTAGTCAGACACCTCTTTGATCTCGTGATCTGGTTTGCCGTGGTCAATCACGCGACATCGGAAGCAGATGGACACATTACACAATGTACAGACATACAGCTTCTCTTCCTCTGGATGCTTCGTACAAAAACGCTTCACTTTGACCTTTCCCTTCTTGACATCGTCCATGCTAACCACGTCATGTTTTGTGTTCTTCTTAAAGTTCCCATGAGCCGCTGTGCAGGGGTCACACATGTACTCGTCACACTGTTCGCAGAATTGTTTGGCAAGAGATTTTGCTTCACAGACAGTGCAGCTTCTTTCGGCGGATTTCACATCCTCAACCATAGACTTAATGAGAACGTTACTTTGTAGTTTAGAAATGTCTCCATTGTTAATATTGGTAATCTGACGACAAATCGGACAAGAGAGCTGGTTTTGTTGGGGATGACATCTGTAGAGGTTGTCCAAACATTTCTTACAAAAAGTGTGCTCACAACTCAGGAACTTAGGTTCGCTGAAATATTCGAAGCATAGGCAGCATTCCAAACTTTGAGTAACTGCAGTATCCTTACTTGCCATGGCTCTGTAAAGAAAGGCACATAAAGATTGAAAGGAAAAGGTCATAAGTGCTGATTGTTTGATAGAAATGTTTTTCATAGGTAAAACTAAAAACATTCCTACAAGCTAATCTACATGTCAAAAAATATAAGAACAGTACAGTATGTATTATCAAAATTAATTATATTATCATGAATTAGTATGCATTTCACCCCAGAAAAAAAACAACCTATAATGTAGATATTCAATTGATATGTTGCCGAATTTATTGCAATCCATAGCACGCATTTCTAATCAGGAATATTATAATATAAATATTGAATGTAGTTCCTCATAGTAACATGTTCACTATAAAAGTCAAGAAAACTCACATATTCCAAGTTTATTGAAGCACAAAGACAACTTTGGTGTAGGGCTCTAACTTGTTGCAGTCTTTCTTCTCATCGAAAACCACTCCCTTCTATGTCAAAGTAATGCTCTGAATTGGTTGTGATAGTCTCCACAGATAAGATGATGTCGCAGCTTTTGAAACCCTCCAAAATTAGATGGAGAAAGGTTTTTCTAAAGTTATACTGTTAATTTTTCTCACAATGTAGCATAACGACACACACAAAGTAGTTACTGCTGAAATTAGCATGTTTGTTGTAGTGTACCACTGACCGGCTAAGCTGCGCGTATTCGATCTAACATCATGTGATTACCATACACAGCTTCCGTTTAGCAAGGCAAAAAGGAAGAAACAAAGACATATTTTATAAAGAGCAAAATAATCGCATACGCTCTGGTGAATAGAGATGAATTTGGGAGGCTTAAAAGAGAGTTAAATAATGTTTGATAATTGTACTATTATTCAACCTTTATTTGTATGCTAATGCTGTAGAATATATGCAATATGGTTATATTTCAATCTGATTCGTATGAAGGGGGGGGGGGGGGGGGAAGCCCCCTTAGCACCCCCTTCTGCAAGGAAGTGTTGCAGGAAATGCATTCAGTATGGATACACTGTTGCCCATAAAGTTGGAATTTTTTTTTTTTACAACTGTATACGAAGTTAAATATGTCACTGTGAATTATTTATAATAGGTGTGGTATATATTACCGCAATAATTTATTAATCAAGTTCTTAAAATCATATCACGATGAAATTAAAGTACAATATCCTTCACAAAGTGTACATTAGGGGTAAAAAAAAGGGGGGAGGGCAAAACAACATCAGTATTAAGGATTTTGTTACAATTTACATCTTTGGTCAGCATTTAACAGATGTTGGAGTGGATTTGTTTGCATGAAAATGTTCAACATTCAAATGTCTATCAGTCATTTAATCACTTATAGCGAATATGACCCCTGACCCCTGATTGGGCCACCACTGACACGGGTCAGCGCTGAAGACGTCGCAGGATGCTGTCATCGAGCTTGTTGACGCTGTCAAAGGACTGCTCGTACCTCTCTTTGGTCAGAGCCCGAACTAAATATTGTTGAGAATGGAGAAAGTTGCCTCTGCCATTGATGGCTCGGGCTAGGATATCCCAGGCATGCTCAAAAGGGCTCGTGTCAGGGTAAGAAGCAGGCCATGGTAACTGATGCAACCCCTTCTCATCAAGAAATTATCTAACTGCAGCTGCCCTCTGGGATTTAGCGTTGTCGTCTTGCAGCCGGAAATGGTTTCCGTGGGGCCTTCTTGCGTGTGGGAGACAGTAATTTTACAGAATGTCCCGGTGGACGATGGCGTCGACATTTCCATCTGTCACCACCAGTGGTGTTTTACAGCCATAGTGAATACCTGCCCATACGACCATTGGGCCGTCACAACCTCAAATCGTTTTGTGATCGACGAACCCTTTGTCTTCCATCTGTTCGGTCAAGGATATTATGGTTCTTATCCATTAAGATGACATATTACTAGTGTCCAAGCTGCAATCTTCTGTACTCCCTAGTCCAGGGACGTCCGGTAAATCTGTGTTGCATGGTTTAAGTCGACACTTGGTAGTTTGTCTTGCTCGGTGACCATGTTAGAGCGAATTCCGATGTACAGTTTGTCTTCTTCATAGACGGCGAAGACTCCTTTTTAGCATTTCCGGTTTCTACGGCACAGGTTAAGCAGTTTGCGATCATCCATCCTGGTGGTCAATCGTGGACGTCCTAGAGATTCCCGTGGCCTTAATTGACCCCCTCTCAATGACGTTTGAGGATTTTACAAACCGTAACCTGCCCGTCCAACGAAATAGAGGACATTGCTTGTTGACATCCTTTCCTGGTGGGGTACAAGCATTGTTTGGCGTGTAGTCAATGGCGTTGGACGGAGTATGGCCTAGAAAGCCTCTGTGCCAATTTTGGTTGAAAGATTTACAGCCGACTCTGAGAAATTACCCATAACGATGACTTGTTGGACATACGCTTTGGAGATGGAAAGGGGCCAATCATCAAAGGTCCTGCCTTCCAAAGCTCCAAACAAAAGGCTAAATTAATCAATGCAAATGTATGCAACCATTCATTGTACCTTAGTAGTTTGGACACATTATATAGTCATTATACTTAGTCTAAAATGATTCATGGGGCGCAAAAAAAGGGAAAAAATGAAGTTGGATGTAAAAAAAATATATATTCCAACTTTATTGGCAACACTGTATGTAATTGGACTGGTCTATTGCTCTACTATACTTCATTGACATCATAAATGGCCTAGCCAGGGTGGCGCTATTTAAATGTTCTCATTGTACAGAATTACAACTCTCTTATTATGGGGGTCAAGCCAGGGTAATTGTATACTGCTGTGTCTACACCTGTTTAGTCTACACCCATCTTGTCTACAATGTGGTTCCAGAAATTGAATTTAGACGCTAAATTGATCTTGTAATCCTTAAATTTACTTGGAACTCTATTGCATGATTCTTACATACCTCATTCTATTCATATAACCAATAGAAGCATGGTACAGCATTCGGTTTTCAACATTTCTCTTCCGTTATAAAAATACGTATGATTGATGTGTTTAGATTAATAATTATCTACTGGATAATTATAACTGTGTACAAAGTCAGTGCAATGAGTTAGTGAATAACACTTTGCATTTTTCGTTCATTACTCGGTCATATGACATTCAATTTACCATAGAATTTTCACACATCACTTAGTGAATATATCAGATCACAGAAATACACATCTTATCAACCATTCATAAGTTTTTGCATATGTCAGCAAAGTTACTTTAAAGGGTACCACCATCCAAAAATAATATTCTTATAAATGAAAGGTAACATCTTTAGTATTCTATTCCATCAAGAAGTTCACAAAAATATGTTTCCGGAAAACAAATATATAACTGGAAAACGCATTACCATTCCAAAGCATGCGTTCATGGGTCTGCATGTACGAGACTACTCTGTCCAGAGCGAACGAATCGCCTGGGATTCCATCGTCTCCAAACGTACGCGTGAATAGCATTGGCGCACTCGCAAATGTTTGGCCCGTATGGAACCAGGAAATAGTAGTGGCTCCGTAAGTGTTGGAAATTAATTGCTTTGTTTATGAATTACACAACCCTTTGCAAAATGTTCGGTATCTATTTGATATCACAAAACGGTACCAAAACATATAATTATGTGTTATTTGCCTGGTGGTCCCCTTTAACCCTACAAAGGCTAGGCTATTTGAGGTCTTCCTACGGCCGAGGGAAGGGGGGGGGGGGGGGGGGGGGTTGGCATAATGCCCCCCCCCCCCCCCCCAGCCTATCTCGGCCGTGTAACGCCCGATCGCCGCGGAACATTTGCACGCATGTCAAGTAATAATAATAATAAAGAGCACTTAATGTATAATGCGCCATGACTCTAGTACACAATTCTCAGGCGCAAGTAAAGTGTATAGAATACCATGGTAGTTTCAATTTTCGGAAAAAATTCATTCATTTTCATATTTATGGTACAGTAATTGGCAAAATTATAATGTTAATTTTCCTCACAACTTTGCAATGTAACATAAAGACACATGCAGAGTAGTTACTACTTTAGTTAGCATGTTTGTTGTAGTATACCACAGATCAGCTAAGCTGCACAGAATAGATCTAACATCATGATTACCATACAAAGCTTCCGTTAAGGAAGTCCAAAAGGAAAAAGGAAAAACGTACTTGATAAAGAACAAAATTATCGCATACGCTCTGGTGAATAGATCTGGATTTGGGAGAGGGTTACCCACATGTGTTAAAAGATAGTTGAATTTTTGTATAGAGGGCGCTTCAAGTAACATTTGTTTGTGAGTTAATGAAATACTGAGTGTCAAATTTGAAAGAGCATACAGTTTTAATGACAGAATAAACTTTATTTGATCAAAATCGGTTCAGAAAAGCTGAAATATCAATAAATATATCCGATCGTAATAAATCTGGGGCCCAGATATATTCGATGAAAATAAATACAATACTTACACTTTTTGAAAAAAAAAAAATTTCTTTTTGAAAAAAAATGTCTGAAACCAATGCGTTTTTAGAGAGCGCCATATTGTGTTCTAACGGCTCTTTTTGAATGATAACTGGCTTTTTACTTGGCCGTTTGTAAGTTTTTCTATCTTTCGAGCATGGTGTAGTTATAACTATTAGTTTATAATGTTATGGTGCAGGTTTTGGTTACTAAAATTCAGTTTGACCAAAACTATACTATCCCTTTATGGACTTGGAAATTAGCATTCTGAACATGGCCGTAAAAGAGAGTTAAATAATTTTGGATAATTGTACTATATTCAACCTCCATTTGTATGCTAATGCAGTTGTATTCGTATGAGGAGGGGGGGGGGGGGGGGGGGTAGCCCCCTTAGCACCCCCTTCTGCGAGGAAGTGTTCCAGGAACTGCATTCAATATGGATATGTGATTGGACTGGTCTATTGCTTTATTGACATCATTGGTCTAGCCAGGGTCTAGTTGTTCAGTTACAAACACGAGATGGAGCTATTAGCATTTTCTCATTGTATATAATTACAACTCTTTTTATATTATGGGGGACAAGCCATAATTTGCTGCTGTGTCTACACCTGTTTAGTGTTCTCCCGTCTTGTATGTTCATCCAACATTTGTTGAGGCTTAAAGGAATCTAGTAACATTGTCCAAATCCACAAATCTTACTTAGAAATATAATGGTTAACTCATACCTCATTGTATTCATATTACCAATAGAAACATGGTACAGCATTCGGTTTTCAAAATTTCTCTTCCGTTAAAAACATATGTATGATTGAAGTGTTTAGATGTATAATTATCTACTGGATAATTATATTAAACTGTGTACAAAGTCAGTACAATGAGTTAGTACATATCACTGTGCATTTAAATTCACTACTCGGTCATATTACGATACTAATTTACCATATAATTTTCACACATCACTCAGTGAGCATATCACAGAAATACATTTTGTATCAACCCTTCATCAGTTTTTGCATATGTCAACAAAGTTACTAGATCCCTTTAAGATTAGGCAACAAGAATAGGGTAATAAGGTTTGGGACAAGGGTAAAAGTATGCTTGAGGTTTAAGATTGGAGTTGGAGAAACCGAATTTTCAGGCATCATGTTGTAGACATAATGAGACGTAGACCAAATGAGTGTAGATCAAGCAAGTAACGACATAGACCCAAGCCAGACTATTCTGATACAAACAAGAGATGTTGATATTTTCTAATTCTGCAGATTAACATTCATAACTCTCTTTTGTCATTGTGTTCCAAGTAGCATATCGTTCCTATGACCATTGCCTATGGGAATCTGGGAATTTTAATCCACAATAAGTGAAGAGATCTTGTAAACATCTTATCATTCATAAGATGATGAATGCCCCTTTTCCGTGCTTGATGTTCACACAACAAATACTTAATGTATTTTGGTTAAGCACTATCAACGTGACTCAATCAGATTTGTGATGCAACAGGTTTAATTTACGTTTGACTTGGTAAAAGGGTGACAAATAATCCTTGATAAAAAGATTCAGAATAGGAAAGAAATGAGCCTGATAGTTAGACTACAAAGTGATTATTGTTTCTGACATCATTTGAATCCTGTATCAGTGTCAACTTCAAAATGTCACCAACCTGATGTACTTGATCAACAACCTGTACCCTTGTGGTTTGTGGAATGTTTTTACTGAACTTGAAGACGCCTAGAAAAGAACGGCGCCATATTTTACCCTTGTTATGACTAATATGCACTCACAACCACTTTTGAAAGATAATAACTATATTATAATATGCTGATTTTATGACAGTAGAAGTTACACATTTTGATTAGATACGCGCCAGATCAATTTTTTTTAACGTACAAATCAGAAAAGCTCCCTATGCATAACCTTTACATGTCTGTAGTGCCCAGGCCTGTTCTTCAGCGATATTCAGATTAGTCCTTGCCAAAATAATTATGAGACACAAATGTATGATTTGACTAAATATAATAATGTATCTGGCATTTTTACTTTCTGCTCTGCCTCCTATAATAAACCTGGTTAAATACAAACACACGCATGCATGCACATCTAGACACACACTCACAAAAATGCACACAAATAAACACATATATAATGTTTAAACATAAACACATACACATAAATTATGACCCCCCCCCCTCACACACACATACACACACACACACACACACACACACTTTTTTTTTTTTTTTTTTTTAAATGATTTTTATTTCTCCAAATTAACATGACATTTACAATTGAATAACATTTTAAATAATACCAGTTTACAGTGTACAAATCAAGTGTAATGCAAAAATTAAACACAATGGAGATTTAACAAAAGATAAAAAGAAGTAAGACATGCTACTTCTCCCTTCCCCACCGCCCCCACCCACCGCCCCCTCCCCCACCCCTTTGCACACTCACCCTCTCCTCCCTGCCCCAGAAATCTGCTCACATTAAAAAAAATAATTTTACCAAATACATACTTAAATCAATTCTTTTTAAATGTTACAAGCTCACGGGAGAAACATCGCGTTTGAAGAGTTCATGTCAATATTATTCTAATTTTACTGTTTCCCATTTTTGTAAATGTAATCCTAATTTATCCTAACACACACACACACACACACACACACACACACACACACACACACACACACACACACACACACACACACACATACACAAACATACACATACCAATATACTAGGACAACGGATGTACAATGCACAAATACATTTTACCATCTTATGATTTTATTCATCCTTATGACTTTGTGTACATGGTTTTCTTATATTATTATAGACCATACTGTATCATTGTTTCATCATGTCATACTTCAAAGAAGAGGATAACAATCTGTTTACAAAACATAACGCAATGGGGTTTTCTTATTTATTTGTTTGTATTTATGATGATCTATCATTTAATTAATTTTGGTATGATTCCAAACTAGTTTACAAGGCACAGGGATACATTATTAGTGCGTGACATTAACTTGTTTCCATGGTGACCCTGTCAAGCAGATATCGTGCGGACCCCCATAGTGCTTATCTTATTAAATGGTGGCATAAGACCCAATGGCCACCAGAAATTTAATTTGGCCACTAAAATGTCTTGTTACCACCAAAGAATAAGGCTTTTATACAAGATGGCAATTTACAAAATGACAAAATATACATGCAAAATAATAATACATATCAATATGTTCTTGTTCTTTAAGATAACAATGGAAAATTGGAAATGTTTGTTTACAAAAGAGCACATAATATATAGTCAGATTATTTCAGGCATATTGTGAGAATGACATTTTTGGTAGCATCACACTATTTTCCTTTAATCCATATTTGCCTTTCCTTTACATGCAAGTGTAAACATAATTCGTAGGTAAGGTAATACAAGATAATACAGCTTGTAATTTGTTGATTTGTAATTGCAGTGTGTTATGTTTTTAAATGTGCACTTAAAAACTATGATAAATTATACAATGAATGTATAACAGATATTGACTGTCTAGAGGGGAAATATAACATTTAAGATCCTCGAGGGAAGTTATATTTTTGTCGAGGGACATTATATTTTTCCGAAGCGCGTAGCGCTGAGGAAGAATATAGTATTCCGAGACAAAAATATAACTCCCCAAGGGAAATTAAATGTTATATGGTTCCCGAAGGTGTGTGTTTCATTCATCCCCATCCGTTAAATGAAAACTGTTCAGACGTTTTGTAAAAGAGGGACTGTCCCTTTAAGTGGCCATTATATATATAGACGGGTTGGATGTTATAAGGTTGCCTCTAAGACAGGTTTGACTCAGTATTGTATATTTTAGGTTAAGTTATGAAATAGATTAGTTATCGGTATGAAGTAGTAAGTTATTTACATGGAAATTCGGAGTACCGTGAAAGACACATAAATTCGTCTCACAAATAGATATTAAGTTAACATGTCCCATTAACCCGTTCAGGATAATATTGTATTGCGTTAACCCTAATAAGGCCGGGGGGGGGGGCCATAATGCCCCCCCCCCCCCCCCTCCGCAATTGTTTTTATTGCTCCAAAACGCTGTAAGATGACGCGCCGCTGCTTGGTGACTTTTTTCTTTTGGGTCTTGCGCATATTTTAAAACAAAAATTTTGAAAATCGGACCTACCGTTACGAAGTCACGTGACCTTTTGTCTATGTATGTCAGCCCGAAAATCGCTCAATTTCGTGATTTGTGTACAAAACACATGGAAATATCAGTTTTTGTAAAAGGAAGTATATAATTGGTTATTTGGTCTTGTTTACATTTTATATGTTTGTTTTGGGGTTCAAAATAGATGAATTATAGTTAGAAATAAAATAAACAACAAAAACAATAAAATACATAAGTAAAAAAACAAAGAAATACATAAGAAATTATAAAAACAATAGACAACATAAGGAAGAACCTGGCTCTTCCAAAAAATTTTGTCGCATTATTATTCCAAATGCTCTAAAGAATATATGTAGTGAAAACCAATGTTTAATTATGAAGAATATATGATTTATGGGTAACAATATGAATTTTATGACCTTATTTGAATAAATTACCATAAATATGCAAATTAATGAATTAAAATTTTTTTTTAAATGACCATTGTATTCTATACACTTCACTTATCATGCGTGCAAATTTTCACGGCAGTCGGCCGCTCCGCGGCCGAGATCTTAGGGGGGGGGGGGGGGGGGGGGGCCATAATGCCCCCCCCCCGGCCTGCTGAAGACCTCAAATAGCCCGGCCTTTTTAGGGTTAACCCACTGGTTCAGGACTGGTCTTTTAAACACGTTGGCTGGAGTCTATGGAGAATGTGTGTTATATTAAATGGAAATGGTCTTCAACCCTGTCAACATGTTAAAGGGGTAGTACAATTTTGGTAAGGCTGAACTTTAGTATCCCAAACCTGCTAAGGAACATTGCCAACTAATAGTTATACCTCCACCATGCTCGGAAGGTATTACTAACAACTAAGTAAAATGCCCGTTTTCATTCAAAAAGAGCCATTAAAACACAAGAGGGCGCTCTCTAAAAAAGTATTTGGTTCAACCATTTTTCATACAAAATTATGCATGTGATGTTTTTTTGAAATAATGAAAAATTTGAAAAATCATTGAATAAATTTGGGGCCCAAATTAATTACGATCGGATGTAATTATTGATATTTCAGCCATTTCTGAACCGATCTTGACTAAATCAAATTTATTCTGCCATTCAAATTGCATGTGCTTTCAAATTCAACTCACTTTTTTCATTACCTCTACACAAAATTGTGTTGTGCAGCGCCCTCTCTACCAAAACAGAACTACCCCTTTAAGTATTCAGGGACCTGCATTATTACAAGCTTTGCTTCCTCACTGGTTTCTTCTTTCATTGTCATTATCATTTGATTTAATATACATAGATTGATAACTTTATTCTATTGCTGAAATACAATAAAATAATAATGAATATGAATATTTTATTTGATAAGAAATGCATTTTCAGTACCAGTCCTGAATGGGTCAAAAAGTGGTATGACAGTATACATAGTTTTTGCTATGATGTTTAGATTTTTCGGAAGACAATGAATTTGTCATTTGATACTACAACAATCTCCCCAGTGGGCAATGCAACCAATTTCCGTAAGTAAGTTACCAGTGGAAAGTCCTTGAGGACTGTTCTGATTTTCTCCAGGTCCTTTGTGTAGAGCTCAATACTCAGCAAATCATCCTTCCTGTATCCGATCAGTATGCTGTCATCCTTCAGGACAGCGATTTGTGTATTCTGACTATCCACCTGGATGTGATGAAGGACGGTACATTCCCCATCCATGGCATCAATGACCTTGACTGACTTTGATCTATCGCACACTACAAGCCTTTTGCTGTGATTTGTGTGACCGATTTCCCAAGGCAGAAATCCGAGGCACAGAATCTCCCGAAATGGCGCACCACCTTGTGGTTGAAATACAGCGATCTTCTTTGTCTTCCAATAACCAACATAGATGTTGTCATCCCTGTCCACGCACATGGCTCCCAAACCTCCATCAGTAATTGAGACTGTGTTGAACTGAAAATTGAGCTTCTTCCATGCCTGTGTGTACAGTGTGATATCATTACCATTATCTCGTACAAGGTAGCGACCATCAGACAGGACAGATATGCGGTATACCTTCACACCCTTCAGAACGGATTCATGCCGCCCATCAACAATGAACATCTCAATCGCCTCCCCATCCCAATAACCAACAGCCACCTGACCATCAGACAAAGGCACTGCATCATATGGATCTACATGTGAGAGTGGGAATGTGTTCACCTCATTAAGCTGCCAATCAGGTAGTTGCAATTCACCCAGACTGTTGGGAGTACTGCTCTTGATGAATTGCAACCGCTTTGCACGGTCAGCTATGGATTTTGGCTGGGTGGCATTAGGTTTACTTTCATCCAAAATTTTCTCCAAATCACAACAAATCGTGTTATGCACGGCCAGTGTCTGTCCCTCTAGTAATGCCTTGATACCGTTGCCGACTAGCTCATATGCACTTCGAATGCAACACATCTTTGTGTCATCGGATTCCTTAATCTTCTCAAGTTGCGCAATGTGAGTAGCCTTCGCTTGTGTGCATCGGTCGATTAGATCATTGCGTTGCCTGGTGAGGTGATTCACTGCGTCTTCATACGATTGGTTGATCTCATCTATCTTCCGATCAAGTTCTTCCTCAACAACTGCTTTCTGTTCCTTTACTAACTCTGCGTGTGCCTCGATTGTCCCAATTTTAGTTGTGGCTTTTTCCTGAAGGGATTTGATTTGCTCCTGGATCGTTTTCTTGTAGTCAGACACCTCTTTGATCTCGTGACCCGCTTTGCCGTGGTCAATCACATCCTCAACCATAGAATTAATGAGAACGTTACTTTGTAGTTTAGAAATGTCTCCATTGTTAATATTAGTAATCTGACGACAAATCGGACAAGAGAGCTGGTTTTGTTGTGGATGACATCTGTAGAGGTTGTCCAAACATTCCTTACAAAAGGTGTGCCCACAACTCAGGAACTTAGGTTCGTTGAAATAGTCGAAGCATAAACAGCATTCCAAACTTTGAGTAACTGCAGTATCTTTACTAGCCATGGCTCTGTAAAAAAAAGAAGGCACATACAGATTAAAAGTAAAAGGTAATAAGTACTGGTTGTTTGATAGAAATGTTTTTCCTAGATAAAACTAAAAACATTCCTACAAGCTAATCTAACCTGTCAAATATAAGAACAGTATTATCAAAATTAATTATAATTATGAATTAGTGTGCATTTCACCCAGGAATAAACATATATACGTAGATATTCAATTGATATGCTGCCGAAGATTATTGCAATCCATATCACGCATTTCTAATTAGGAATATTATAATATAAATATTGAATGTAGTTCCTCATAGTAACATGTTCACTATAAAAGTCAAGAAAACTCACATATTCCAAGCTTATTGAAGCACAAATACAACTTCGGTGTAGGGCTCTAACATGTTGCAGTCTTTCTTCTCATCGAAGACCACTTCCTTCTATGTCAAATTAATGCTCTGAATTGTTTGTGATAGTCTACACAGATAAGATGATGTCGCAGCTTTTGAAACCCTCCGAAATTAGACGGAGAACGGTTTTCTAAAGATATACTGTTAATTTTCTTCACAATTTTGCAATGTAGCATAAAGACACACGCGGAGTAGTAACTGCTTAAATAAGCATGTTTGTTGTACTGTACCACTGACCGGCTAAGCTGCACGAATTCGATCTAACATCATGTGATTACCATACACAGCTTCCGTTTAGGAAGGCAAAAAGGAAAAAAAAAGACATATTTTTATGAAGAGCAAAATAATCGCATACGCTCTGGTGAATAGGTATGCATTTGGGAGAGGGTTTCCCTACACAATAGCATCTTGAACTAACCTTAAAAGAGAGTTAAATAATATTTGATAATTGTACTATATTCAACCTCTATTTGTATGCTAATGTTGTAGAATATATACAATATGGTTATATTTCAATCTGATTCGTATGTAGGGGGGTGGTGTACCCCCTTAGCACCCCCTTAGCACCCCCTTCTGCAAGGAAGTGTTGCAGGAAATGCATTCAGTATGGATACACTGTTGCCCATAAAGTTGGAAGTATTTATGTTCAACTGTATACGAAGTTGAATATGTCACTGTGAATTATTTATGATAGGTGTGGTATATATGACCGCAATAGTTTATTTATCAAGTTCTTAAAATCATATCACAATGAAATAATGTACAATATCCTTCGCAAAGTGTACATAAGGGGGTAAAAAAAAAAGGGGGGGGGGGGGAGGAGGAAAACAACATCAGTATTAAGGATTTTGTTACAATTTACATCTTTGGTCAGCATTCAACAGATGTTGGAGTGGATTTGTTTGCATGAAAATGTTCAACATTCAAATGTCTATCAGTCATTAGGCACTTATATCGAATATGACACCTGACCCCTGCTGAAGACGTCGCAGGATGCTGTCATCGAGCTTTTTGACGCTGTTAAAGGACTGCTCGTCCCTCTCTTTGGTCAGAGCCCGAATAAATATTGTTGAGTATGGATAAAGTTGCCTCTGCCATTGATGACTCGAGCTAGGATATCCCAGGCATGCTCAAAAGGGCTCGTATAAGAAGCAGGCCATGGTAACTGAAGCAACCCTTCTCATCAAGAAATTATCTAACTGCAGCTGCCCTCTGGGGTTTAGCGTTGTCGTCTTGCAGCCGGAAATGGTTTCCGTGGGGCCTTCTTGCGTGTGGGAGACAGTAATTTTACAGAATGTCCCGGTGGACGATGGCGTCGACATTTCCATCTGTCACCACCAGTGGTGTTTTACAGCCATAGTGAATACCTGCCCATACCACCATTGGGCCGTCACAACAAAAAAAAAATCCAAGCTGCAATCTTCTGTACTCCCTAGTCCAGGGACGTCCGGTAAATCTGTGTTGCATGGCTTAAGTCAACACTTGGTAGTTTGTCTTGCACGGTGACCATGTTAGAGCGATCTCCGATGTACAGTTTGGCGGAATGCGTTGATTCCATAGTTCAAGTTCAGTTTATTTAACCATAAAATGAAATACATGTACATACAAATGAGTAACATAATAAACATAATATGGTAAGGTCACCCTTAGAAGCAAATTGCTTGTGGTGGGGCCTTAAAAAGAAAAACAAACTACACATAGATTGTACAGTTTAAATGCTTTAAAATAACATGATACAAACACACATGCACGCTCACACATACACATACACACATACATTCAAAATATCCTCCTCTGCTCAAACTTTTTTACATAAATCATTGAATAATAATTGTGTACATCGTACTTTAAATCGAGATAAAGTTGTACTTTCCTTAATATCATTACTCAAATAATTACATTCCTTAATGCCATTTACATAGAAATAATTTTGTGCATTTATCGTACGAACTTTAAATAAATGTAAATCATTTTTCTGACGAGTAGAATACGAATGAATATCACTATTAATAACAAAGTTTATATTAGGAATATCTGGCAATAGGCGATTTTGAAATTTAAACATAAATATGCGAGTATTAAATTGAATCAATTCAGAAATTGGGAGTACGTGTGTTTTAACAAAAAGTGGCCGTGATGGGGCTAGTGTCTTCGTCATAGACGGCGAAGACTCCTTTTTGGCATTTCCGGTTTCTACGGCACAGGTTAAGCAGTTTGCGATCATCCATCCTGGTGGTCAATCGTGGACATCCTAGAAATTCCCGTGGCCTTAATTGACCCCCTCTCCATGACGTTTGAGGATTTTACAAACCGTAACCTGCCCGTCCAACGAAATAGAGGACATTGCTTGTTGACATCCATTCCTGGTGGGGTACAAGCATTGTTTGGACTGCAGCCAATGGCGTTGGACGGATTATGGCCTATACAGGGTGGCCTAGAAAGAATGCAACACCTACGATCGTTAATATAATCAACATCATCGACTAAATGTCATCTTTTTCCAACAAAATGATACCATGAGCATTGACTTTGGGTAAGGCGTTTGGATCCTAGTGCCATTATTCTGAGGCAATGTCGTTTCCCAAATTTGCTACTTTTTCGTCTCCAGCGATCCTCGGAACACTGAGACATTCTCGCCCCACGGCCTGCCGTAGAATTAATTGTACAGAAGAACCGCATGACTGCTCTCCCTTTGATAAGGAAGACAATGTGAGCCATACGGGGTAATCGATTACGCAACATCGCGCTGTTCAACAGCTAATTCTATGGCAGGCCGTGGAGCGAGAATGTCTCAGTGTTCCGAGGATCGCTGGAGACGAAATAGTAGCAAATTTATTAAACAACATTGCCTCAGAAATATGGCCCTAGGATCCTAACGCCTTACCCAAAATCAATGCTCATGGAAAAATAAAAAAAAAACAATGACATTTGGTCGATGATGTTGATGATATTAACGATCGTAGGTGTTCTTTCTGGGCCACCCTGTATAGAGCCTTTGTGCCAATTTTTGTTGAAAGATTTACAGCCGACTCTGAGAAATTACCCATAACGATGACTTGTTGGACATACGCTTTGGAGATGGAAAGAGGCCAATCATCAAATGTCCTGCCTTCCAAAGCTCCAAACAAAAGGCTTAATTAATCAATGCAAATGTATGCAACCATTCATTGTACCTTAGTAGTTTGGACACATTATATAGTCATTATACTAAGTCTAAAATGATTCATGGGGCGCAAAAACAGGGGGAAAATGAAGTTGGATCTAAAAAATATATAATGTATTCCAACTTTATTGGCAACACTGTATGTAATTGGACTGGTCTAAGCTCTACTATACTTTATTGACATCAAATGGCCTAGCCATGGTCTACAAGCCTAAACAGGTTTTGATCAAAGAGAGGCGAAAGCTCAAAGGAACACGAACTATCATTGTTGAAGATCTTACCGCAACAAATGCCAAGCTTCTCACCGCTGCTCAAAAACACACGAAACCCTGTCATACATGGTCCGTCGATGGGAGGATTTTCGTGACGGTGAAAGACTCGAACAACATGGAGAGGAAAAGACTGATATCTTGCCACTCTGACCTGAGAAACATTTGAAATGAATTTTACACACGGTAATATATTTTGAACATATTTTATCCTACTAATTTATTGTTCAATTATTTATTGTTTTAAAAGTGCAATTACATGAGAATTTTAATATCGAAATATACGGTTTCCCGGAAGATTATAGGTGTTTTGTTTTAATCACATTTCTTCCAAACTTTTTTTTGTTTGTTTTGTTTTGTTTTGTTTGTTTTTGTTGTTGTTTTTTAACCCACATTTTGTATGCGTGTATTGTCTTTGTGTGTGTGTGTTTTTCAGTGTTTTGATTTACATGTGTTGATGTATGATGCCTGATCGTGCTGACATTTTAAACTTTTTACATTCTATAAACTTGCAAAATGTTTCTGAATTTGTATCTCCTTTATATGAGGTAGATGGCAATGATGGACCAGTGCAATCTTATTATACACCTGAAGAGTATAATGAATTCATTCATAAATTATCTGATGATAACCCCCGATCTGATGAGTTTTCTTGTGTACACATTAATTGTAGAAGTTTGAATAGTAATTTTGATGACATGAGATTGTTTTTAGATAGTGTTCAAAGGAAGTTTTCAATAATTGGTGTAACAGAGACATGGATATCTGAATATGATTCGTATTATGATATTGATGATTATACACTTTGTGTGAATGGTAGGGCAGAAGGTAAACGAGGTTGTGGGGTAGGTGTTAATGTAAAAAATGATTTTGAATTTTTTAGACGATATGATTTAGATGTGAATAATTCCTGTATGGAATCTATTTTTGTAGAAATAAATAACCCACAAAAGAATATTATTTTAGGTGTAATATATCGACCACCGACACATTCTGTTCAATCATTTTTAGAGGAATTTGTACCCGTTTTAGATATTGTAAATAGAGAAAATAAGATATTGTATTTAATTGGGGATTATAATATTAATCTTTTGAATGTTCAATCTTGCCAACATGTGAATGACTTTGTTGATGTACTTATGACAAATTCATTGTCTCCTATTATCCATTGTCCAACTCGTATTACGAATAACTCACAAACTCTAATTGATAATATTTTGACAAACAATTTAGAATGCATACATGCTGGTATATTTCTTGTGGATATAAGTGACCATTTACTTATATACTTTATCTCCAAATTATGTCCCAAGATGAATAAACAGTAATCGACTGATTTTTATGTTCGTGATTTTAAACAAGAAAATGTGAATAAGTTTGTTGAAATTATTGGTAATTCTGATTGGACTGTATTAAGTGAGGATGCAAATGTTGCTTTTGAATTGTTTATAAGTAAATTTTTACGCATTTATGATTATTGTTTTCCACTAAAAAAGGCAAAAAAAAGAAAACAAAAAGATAAACTGTGGTTTACATTCAGTTTAAAGAAGATGTGTAGGAAAAAGAATAAATTATATAAGAAATACATTAAGAATCGAACTGATTATAAATTTTCTGTGTATAAAAAATATCGAAATATGGTCACAAAGGAAATTAAAAAAGTAAAAAATAAATATTATATGGATAAATACACATCTGCCATTGGTAATATGAAGAAAATGTGGAAAACGATAAACGAAATGCTTAATAGGAACTCTAAAGAATGTACACCTCCTAATAAAATAGTATGTGATAATCAAACTGCAGAAACCCCTTATGATATTTGTAATACTTTTAATGATTTTTTTATTGATATTGGCCCAAGGCTTTCATCTCAATTTGACAATGCATACAATTTTGATAAATATCTAACAAAAAATGATACTACTGCCTTTTTTTGTCCCATTACACCAAAAGAAATTATTGAAATAATATGTAATTTTGAAAATGGAAAAAAGCAGTGGATATGATGGTATACGTGTTAATATAGTAAAAAAGATTGTTCATGTAATTTGCTACCCATTATGTCATATTTTAAACTTATCATTATCCACAGGGGTTGTGCCAACAAAATTAAAAAATTGCTAGAGTTGTGCCTATTTATAAAAATGGTCCTTTCGATGATGTATCTAATTATCGCCCTATCTCTATTTTACCATTATTTTCGAAAGTTTTAGAAAAATGTGTATATAATAGATTATTTAAATTTTTAATTCAGTGCAATATTATTACAAATAACCAGTACGGTTTTAGAAGTGGGCATTCCACATCTCATGCTCTACTGGAGTTTATTCATAAGGTTGCTGACGTTTTTGATAAGAAAGAGATAATGATAGGTCTATCTTTAGATCTCAGTAAGGCGTTTGACACGCTAGATCACTCGATACTATTGTATAAACTTTCTAACTATGGAATACGTGGTACATTGTTAGAATGGTTTCAAAGTTATTTAATTGATAGAAAGCAATATGTTGAAATAGATAATATACAATCGCAACCGAAAAGCATGAGATGTGGCGTCCCTCAGGGCTCTATCTTAGGACCATTATTATTTATATTATATGTAAATGATATGTGCAATATTTCAGATAAACTTCAATTTATTCAGTTTGCAGATGACACCAGTGTGTTTATGTCCCATCCTCAATTTGATGTTTTGCAAAATGTATTTATTAATGAAGTTGCTAAATTAATTGAATGGTTGCAGGCAAATAAGTTAGCTTTAAATCTTACCAAAACTAACTATATGATTTTTACAAATAAATTGATAGATAAAGATGATATCATTATTAATATAAATGCATCAAGAATAACACGGGTTTCACATGTGAAATTCCTTGGTGTAATTATCGATGATTGTTTAACATGGAAGGAACACACTGGTGTCATCTGTAATAAAATCTCTAAAAATATTGGGGTCATGAATAGGTTGAAGTCATATCCTAATGCTTTGTTATTATTATTATATAATACTCTTATAGTCCAATATTTTAATTATTGTATTCTTGCCTGGGCAAATTCTAGTGAACAAAATATGCAAAGATTGTTTAAATTACAAAAGAGGGCAGTAAGAATTATATCACATTCGTCATATAGGGCTCATTCTATCCCAATATTTTGTAATCTATTTGTATTAACAATATATGATATTTATTTACTACAAAGTGCAATACACATGTTTTTATGTAATAATAAAATGCTCCCTGCAACTTTATTAAGCTATTATGAGTTAAATAATGCCTTTCATAACTATGATACAAGAAATTCTACTAATTTTCATTTACCCCAGATACGAACATCCTCATATAAAAAAAAATCAATTTTTTTCCAAGGACCAAAATTGTGGAATGATATTATGCCCTTATTTATGAAGACAATTAGAACATTGAATGCTTTTAAGCTTTCGTATAAACGCTTGTTGCTAAGTAAATATTCTGTGCAATCATGAATTTCGTATGATATTTTACATTTTGCTGTATTTGTATTTTAATCTTTTAACAACCAGCACGTCAGGTTTTTGTGTTTGTGAATGGGTTTGTGTGTGTGTGTGTATGTGTGTGTGTGTGTGTGTGCGTGTGTGTGTGTGTGTGTGTGTGTGTGTGTGTGTGTGTGTGTGTGTGTGTGTGTGTGTGTGTGTGTGTGTGTGTGTGTGTGTGTGTGTGTGTGTGTGTGCGAGAGTATGAGTGAGCATCATGTTTGAATATTATATGGATAATTTATAACGTGCATTACATTTATACCCCATCAAGACAAGGGGCTTTTATTATTGTATATTTACCTAGATGCATTGTTTGTATGCATGTTACTTTTCTTTACTGGGGTCGGTTTTACATAAGGCAATTACAGCCTTTCTACCGACACCTTACACTTTATAATTTTGTCCGTATTTTTAATACTTTGTATGAAGAACTTGTATTCCTTGATTTTCTTTTGTTCTTACCTTGTATATTTGTTGTTTTTATGAAGTGTTAAATAAACTGAACTTGAACTTGAGATGTTCAGTCACAAACACGAGGTGGCGCTATTTAAATGTTCTCATTGTACAGAATTGCAACTCTCTTATGATGGGGGTCAAGCCAGGGTAATTGTATACTGGTGAGTCTACACCATAGAAGTATGAATAAACAAACCAACCCGTTTCTACACCCATCTTGTCTACATGTGGTTCGAGAAATTGAGTTTAGACGCTAAATGGATCTAGTAATCTTTAAATTTACTTGGAACTCTAGTGCATGATTCTTACATACCTCATTCTATTCATATAACCAATAGAAGCATGGCAGAGCTTTCGTATTTCAACATTCCTCTTCCGTTATAAAAATACGTATGATTGATGTGTTTAGATTAATAATTATCTACTGGATAATTATCACTGTGTACAAAGTCAGTACAATGAGTTAGTGAATAACACTTTGCATTTTTCGTTCATTACTCGGTCATATGACATTCAATTTACCATAGAATTTTCACACATCACTTAGTAGACGCTTTCAAATTAGTAATTATCTCCATAATTAGGGAGACATTTAAAACATCAAAAAACATTTAATTCTTCTGTTACAATGAGCAAAATAACAAGGTACAAGAGAAGTGTAAAAGCTCCAAGTGATTTTGGTTGAATTTTACAAAGTTAATGGATTCAATTCATAAGATTTATTGCATTTTAGCAACAAAATAAAGTAATCAATCAATGTACATTGAATCAATCATAATGAAAATGAAAGAAGGAACCAGCCAGGAAGCAAAGCTTGTAATATTGCTGATCCCTGGTCACATGGTTAAGCTACCTTAACCTGTTGAAGACCATTGTATTTCGTATAACACACATTTTCCAAAGACTCCAGCCAATGTGTTTGGGGACCATGTCCTGAATGGGTTATTACAAAGTTCATGTCAGCTTGAATTGGTTAAAGGGGTAGTTCAGTTTTGGTAAAGAGGGCGGTTCAAGAAATAATCTTTTGTGAGGTAATGAAAAACTAAGTCTCAAATTTGAAAGAGCATACAATATTGATGACAGAATAAAGTTTATTTGATCAACATCGGTTTCAGAAACAGCTCAAATATCAATAAATATATCCAATCGGAATAAACCCGACGCCGTAGGTTTATTCGATGATTTAAGAAAAATAAAATAAAATGCTAACACTTTTTCAAATGTAATCTTTAAAAAAAGAGGTTTAGAATAGTTGCTGATGATCTCTCTATTTAATGATTATTTCATCAAAACATGACATGCAGTCATGCACAATTCTTAAAAAAAGAAGGTTTTAATCAATGCGATTTAGAGAGCGCCCTCGTGTATTTTAACAGCTCTTTTAAAGATTGTAACAGGCTGTTTACTTAGTCGTTTGTAATTTTGTATACCTTTTGAGCATGGTGGGGTTATAACTATTAGGTTTAATGTAATTGTGTATGTTTGGGCTACTAAAATTCAGTTTGACCAAAACTGTACTATCCGTTTAATGGGACATATTCACTAAAAATGTTTTTTTTTTTGTGTGTCTCCATTTTATTCTGAATCAGCATGTTATAACTTATAAGGACCTTCTTTATACCAGAACCCAAAACATACACTACTAGGTTAAACCTGCTTTACTGGTCACCTGTCTATAAAAGTCAACCTGCCTATAAAGTGGCCACTAACATGTTTCTCTGCTGAGGAACACAATTTCATAGAACCTGTCTATAGCGGTACCCTGTCAAGGGGCCACTGTATTTACTGTATTTACTCAAGATTTATTTGTGTGATGACATTATGAAATTGGTGTATCTTTCACTTTACTGCGAGTCCGTACATGAAGCAGACAGAAATACAGGGTGGCCCCCAACAAACGGAACGGGGAACTTCCCAAAATATAGTAACAACATGATTATGTCCATCAGGATAGGGTATCTTTTCCAATGAAAAACGATACCAAGAACAGAAATTTGGTCGTGTAGTTTTTGTTTTAGGGCGCTGTGAGTGACACCATGTCAGGTTCAACATTGAACAACCATGCCCATTCTCTCTGCACACAGCGGAATGCACACTAACAATGGCGCACGGATTGCTCGTTGCTCGATGCTATGACGAGCAGTAAGTGCGATTCAACAGGCACTGACTTGGTAAAAATTGACAAAAATGGGAACCTGACATGGTGTCACTCACAGCGCCCTAAAACAAAAACTACACGACCAAAATGACTGTTCCTGGTTTCGCTTTTCATTGGAAAGGACACCCTATCCGATGGACATAATCATTGTGTTACTATATTTTGGGAAGTTCCCCGTTCCTTTTGGGGGGCCATCCTGTATAGCATGGGCCTCGATCTGTCATTGATACCTATTAATTAGGGGGGATGATATATTCATTCACCCCCCTGATGAATACATATTACGTAAGGATCGACGCCCATGAAATATAGCATCCCGAGCAGTAATGTCTGACCCTGCTTGTCAACTGATGAAGTACGCATTATTGCATTCATAATTGGATATTGAATAAAATAAAATGAAATTAGCATTTGGCAGTGTCATCAGAAATCATGACAAATAATGCATTTAAATGAATTGTATGAAATTAGCATTTAGCAATGTCATTGGAAATCATGAAAAATAATGAATTGTATAAATATCATTCTTTTGTGGTCACATCATATAATCGTACTTATATACTGTAATGCATCTATTCAAGTGCGTGATATAGAAACAGGTCTATCATTGTGTTCATTATCAACAGTAGATATACATCTATCACGTTTTATATCAGAATATGCTCAAAGTTTTATTTGCTTCTCTCTGCATTCTACAGTGTGCTTTAGTTGTTTGCAAACATACACAATTTCTTTTATCAATCGTTATATATGCAGCAAATGATAATTTTGTATGTTGTTCTTTGCTCTCTGTAATTGCTTGCTATGGAAACTAATTTCTAGTGCTAATCATGGTTCCAAGATAAATATAAAACCAATTTGCCTGATATTTTAGCTTATTTAGAATGTATTGTAAAGTGTATACCTGATTACGTGCAAACCTACCAAAGTTATTTGTTTGTTATGCAATATTTACAAATGGTTTCAACATTTGAACAGGAGATATTAACACTCACAAAATATTATTTTGTTCTTAAGTGCTCATTTGAAAAAATTACCACACTGCAATTACAAGATGCAAAACAGTTGGCCTTACATAGTCCAGGTCCTATTTGTCCTGTCTGCTTTTCTTCACTCTTATTTCTATTAATGTAGTCAATGTTACAGCATGTTGTATATGTATGTGTGTGTCTTGTATGTAGTCTTGTGTGTTGTCTTGTCTTTTCATTGCTCTGATTCTTCGTAGGTTTCTATAACTTAATTTTAATATAACTACTTTTTGAATGAGCTTGCGCCTGTGTATGTTATTTTTATTCGTTTTCTGTCATGTATTATTGTAATTGCCACTTGTGCTTGAAAGAGTTTTGGTATAGAGGGCGCTACACAAAATAATTTTATGTGAGATAATGAAGAACTGAGTGTTGAATTCGAAAGAGCATACAATTTAAATGGCAGAATAAACTTTATTTGATCAAAATCGATTTAGAAATGACTGATATATCCATAAACATAATTATTTGTAATAATTGTGGGCCCCACATTTATTCAATAAATTCGAACCAGCCGTTAAAAAAATCTAGCAAATGCTTCCACTTTTCACAAATTTACGAAAGAGGTTTCTAAATATTTATTGATTAACTCTCTATCTAATCACTATTTCAACAAAACATCACATGAAAAACATTTCATTGAAAATGGTTGAAACCGATGAGTATTTAGAGAACGCCCTCTTGAGTTTTAACGGCTCTTTTTTAATGATATCAGGCTTTGTACTTAGTCATTTGTGTTTTGCATTCCTTTCGAGCATGGTGGAGTAGTTTGTGATGTAATGGTGCAGGTTTTGGTTACTAAAATTCAGTTTGACCAAACCTGTACTCTCTTTACCAAAACTCAATTACTAGTATCCCTTTAATTATTTTGAGGGATCCACAATTTGCAAGCAAGGCTTTTTAGTGGATCCCTCCATTTTGTTTTCAGTCCGTAATATTGCAAATTTTGTTTGTTTAAAATGTATTTCTTATGTTATTGTATAATATATTATATTGCTGTATAGGCCCATTTTGTTCTATTATATTGTGTACTGAATTGTAAATCAATATTTTGTTATATTGTGTTCTGAGTAAAACGAAATAAACGATTATGAATTTGAATTTGAATTATTTTGTATATTCTACTTAGCAGGGGTGTCGATCCTGGGGGGGGGGGGGGGGCAGGGGGGCGGTCGCCCCCCCCCCCCCCCCCCCAATGAAAATATTGGGGGGGGGGGCGAACATATCATTTCGCCCCCCAATAATTCCGAAAATGAGGAAGAACAAAATCGAGTGATATAATGCCAAAGAGGGGAAAGACACATTTATCAATAATTAATCTTCAAAATAGCCGTTTTTTAGTTTGAAAAGGAATGTAAATCTCTTTTTTGCCGCGCGCTTCGCGCGCATACAGTTTCTCATATTGCAAGTTTCATTTGGGTTGCGGGAACTCACCTTTTGAAATGTGTTGGGCAGCGTAATTTCTCAAACGCACACCTCAAACGAAGTTTATTAAACCCTCATCAATAGATAGCACACCGTCACAGAAAATAAAATAATCTCGGTACATATTCGCTGAACGAAAATCAAATTGGAATATCATGTCCCCCCACATTTGAAAAAGGAGCAGATTGTCCCCCTCCCTTTGTCATTATGTATGTTTGGTTCCATACCTATATACTTCATATTACGTGAAATTTCTGTCTCAGGTGTGCACTAAATCGCACAATTTCACGCCCAAAAATACAAAAGCTCCCTACTGTGGGAGGGGGACACCCCCTCCCACCCCCCCCCCACCCCCCCCCCCCCCCGGCTCGGTCGCTTCGCTTCCTCGCAATTTCTCCCCTACACTTTTGAGAAATTGTTGACGCCCTTGCTTAGTTTCATGGGAGCCCAATGCCCTAGACTATATCGATGGCTCTATAGTATAAATGATCACGTGGATCCATCTCATGCAAGGCTCAGTCTTTTCCTCGCTATGCCCTAACGTTATGAGTAGGTTCACTATTTTATACAATTTTAACACCCATGCTAGGAGCAAATGTCTGAAATCTAAAAGCTTCCGGGGGCTCCGCCCTCTGGACCCCCATTATTGTCCCCAAATTTGGGTGCCCCCCAAAGTCAGGTCTTCGAGCCATCGAGACACTTTCAATGAGCGCATAATAAAACTTCCGGGCATGCCAATGTGGGGCTTTTAGCTCTCTCAGTGGTCACTCTGGAAAATTTTTCAAATTTCGCCCCCCCAATCTCAAAAACGGATCGACACCCCTGCTACTTAGTATTGTTACACTTGTATGTACAGGGAAAGTACAAATTGCATGAGGAAAAATAGTTTGATGCTACAATATATTATCACAATATGCCTGAAATAATATGACTAAATATTATTAACTCGTTTATAAATAAACATTTCCATTATAAAACAGGAAAATATTAATACGTATTATTATTTTGACACATATTTTTTCATTTTTAAAGCGTAGACTTGAATGTTGTATAAGCTTTATTTGTAATGGTAAAATGAGACTCTCTTGTGACATATGAAATTTCTGGCGGCCATTGGGACTTAGGCCACCACCTAATAAGATAAGCCTAATAGAGTACCGAAGTGTGACGTCAGAGCTATTCATTGCCATGGGTGATGGTTCTAAACAATGTCAGGCAAGTAATGAATTGGTGATCTAGCGGTTGCTAAGAAGGCATTCGTCCAGCTCAAACCCACTGGCACAGGCCAGTATGAAAGGAAAAGTTGTTTAGAACCATTACTATGCCATATCAAAGGCATGTGACGTCACTACTTCGGTACTCTATTGTGGGAGGTCCGGACGATACCTGCTTGACAGGGTCACCATGGAAACAAGTTAATGTCTAGCTCTGCTGTAACTATATGCCTTGTAATCAAGTTTGGAAGCATAATATATTATATTTGCTGGTATATTTTTGCTGGTATTTTTGCTGGTATATTGAATATTACTTGATTGGTATTTGTATTTGTATTTGTATATTTTTTTCAATTTAAGAATCATTTCTACTTTATATTTCATTATACTATAATTGTTGTATTTCTTAACATTGAACATGTTTTATTCAATTGTAAATGTTATGTTTACAATTTGGAGGAATAAAAATCACTTAAAAAAATATATATATTTGTATGTGTGTTTGCGCATATGTGTGTGTGGGTGTATTATGTGTGTGTGTATGGAGGGTACTTCTTTGTTTGTGTATGTGGGGAGGGGGTCTTTGTTTGTGTTTGGTTGTATATGGGTGTAGGCTATATATTTATATATGTGTTTGCGTGCATGTGTGTGTGTTTCAATGTGTCTTTAAAGGTACAGATGTGCTTGCGCGTGTTTAAGTTTGTGTTTGTTTGTTCGAATGTGTGCGTGTGCGGATGTGCTTGCATGCGTGTCTTTGTATTTAACCAGGATTATGATAGAAGAAATGCAGAGCAGAAAGTAAATTTGCCAGAAAATTGTCATATATAGTAGAATCATAAATGTGTGTCTTATTTGGCAGGTTAATGTCTGAATATGATGAAGAATAAGGACAGTAAAGTCATGTAACGGCCATGTGTAGGGAGTCTTTCCGATTGTGTACCTTTACAAACTTTGATCCAGTGCATATTTAATCATAATTTTGTAACTTCCACCCCCAAAAGGGCATTAATATTATATATAATGGATAGAATTAGTAACATTCAATGCTGTTTGCCAGTGTAAAGTAGTCATATCTTGAACCTTGATCCTATTGATACTGCTTAATCTTAAGCCTCTAAATTTGGAAGAACATGTAGGCAAGATGGGAGTAGACTAAACGAGTGTAATTCTGAAGAATTGGGAAAAGTTAACAACGCCACCTAGTGTTTGTAACTGAATAGTCGCGACCCTGCCTCGACCAATGAAATATTGGTCATATATACTCCGCAAAAAAAGAAACTGGACACTTGTATAAGTTGAAATATTTCATATTAATGTACGATAAAGTGTACATGATCATATATCAAATTAAAGGGAATTTCGTCCTCTACATGCAGGGTATAACTTAAAGGTGTAATCGTTCATGCATGAAATGCCATGATCAATTAACACTAGCAAGGTCTGTTTTCAAAAATAGCAAAACAATGGAGAACCACACCTTTCGACTGAAGTGATAGTAAGCGTTTCACTTAAAACAAGATGAGCGGGGCAAGTAAATTATGACATTATTCAACTTTATTGTTATGAACAAACTCTGGAAATATAAATTTGTCAATAAAACAGGGCCAGGTTATGAGAGCACTATCATACTGGTCTGTATTACAGGCATGAAGCTTGTCTATTTCATGTGTCCCCTGCAATTTTAACCATATTTACCTAGAGAAATGTAATGTTAAAGACTGCCCAACTGTTTGACCAAGGGTGACTTCAGCTTTTGAAGATCTTTGGACTACGGTATAATTCTTGAGAAGAATTTATACCATTTTCATGCTGAAATAAGGGCACAAACTGTGGTTTTGACTAATAAAGCTTTGCCATGGAATTCCCTATTTTGTTACTTTTGGATGAAAATAGCACCTTTAACGTTCACAATTTGTCTTCATTTATACTTTTTATTAAGATGAAGATAGAAAAGATCACATTTGTAATGAAAAATTATGCCATCTCATGAATATAGCGTTTTACATTATGCTTATAAACATTTATATGGTTGAGTGGATGTTCTAATTTTGCTATTTTTGAAAACATACCTTGGTGTGGTTAATTGACCGTGACAAGTCATGCATGAATGATTTCATGCGAATATTGAAGAGGGTAATTTTATCTTTAATTTGATTTACAATATCATATATTTTATCGTTAATGAATACGAAATATTTGGTCTCATACAAGTGTCCATTTGTTTTTGTTTGCGGAGTATATGCATGACGTACTGCAACAGACCTCTCCACTTAGTACATGTAATGTAAATTGTTTGCTTATGCTGTGATTCAGGTGGGGTGCTATAAGGGGGCTGAGGGCCCCTTTAAAACAAAAATCCAGTATATGGTTCACAGACTAAAACATTTATGTTCATGATATGAATTTCCTTTTTTCACACGTTACCTCGTCAATCATACTCACAATTCCAACATGTCCCCACCCCACAATGCAGGGTAACCCGTGTCTGTAATGCATTTGACGCAGATGGCGCTATTCCAAAAAAAGATTAGGAGCACATTAAGTGTAAGGTAACATTCGTAGATTTGCATTCCGTATCAAATAATCTTTGTGGGTCCTATATAATTATACATAATATATGTTTGTCTTTTCTTCTCCTTTTTATTTTGATATCAAATTGTCTTTTCCATTTTTTAATAAATCAATTAATCAAAATATACTTCATTGGCTGGCCCTCTCAGAAAGTGTTGTTTGTAAGCGTTTGTGTTTGTGTTATATTCTATTTCAAAGTACTTTGTTTATATTTGGTGATTTGCTTCTTATGGCCCACCAAACTTTGGGTTCGATATTCCGAAGGTTCGTTTGCCCGTAAGCATGGTATAAGGGTCCTTTATATCTGGTATCTGGTATAGATATTAACAAGATGTCCAAAAGTTATGTAGTATATGAGCAAAAACAAGAAGAACAAAATGCAATACAATTAATGATTGATGTTGTAATCAATTTCATTAACAATGTTGCGTTAATTCATTATTAACACCTTGGCCCCGTTGCAGAAAGAGATACAATCGATTGTAAGTTGCAATTAATCGTAAGTCTGATCACGTGTTCTAGATGTGCAAATCTGATTGGTTGAAACGCTTACATTTTCTGACTTACGATCAATCGTAACTTACAATCGATTGTATCTCTTTCTGCAACGGGGCCCTGGTCTTACACATGAACCTGTTGTGCAATGTACAAACTCTATGGAGATTTTAGAATCTTCAAGGAAACGGTTAAAGAATATGCGTATATATTCTAAAGTACCTTCGATTTTTTGTTTTGTGTTCTCAAAATGTCCAACTGTCTTGTAAATAGCGGCATGATTTCCAAAACAAAAGCTGTGAAAACCCCAAATTGAATAACAGTTTATAGATTTTGAGTTTTTCTTATTTTGATACATCGTCTTCAGTGGTATTGTGGTTTGCTTAAAGGAATAGTTGAGTTCTGGTAGAGAGAGTGCAGTTTTAGTAAAAACTGAATTTTAGTAACCAAAACCTGCACCATTACATTACAAACTAATAGTTTTAACTCCACCATGCTCATAAGGAATTAAAACATTACAAACGACTAAGTTAATGCCTGTTATCATTCAAAAAGAGCTGTTTAAACTAAAGAGGGCCTTTAAAAAAACGCATTTGTTTAAACCATTTTAAATAAACTATTGTACATGTGATATTTCGTTGAAATAGTGATTAGATACAGAGATAATTAACAACTATCTAAAAACCTCTTTTGAACAATTTTGAAAAGAGGAAGCATTTTAAAACGAATTTTAACGGCTGGTTAAACATTATTGAATACTTGTGGGGCTCCACAATTATTGCAAATCGATATGTTTATGGATATTTCAGCCGTTTCTGAACCGATTTTGATCAAATAAAGTTTATTCTGCCATTAAAATGGTATGCTCTTTCAAATTTGACGCTCAGATTTTCAGTATCTCACAAAAAATGTATTCTGTGTAGCGCCCACTCTACCAAAACTCAACTATTCCTTTAATCATAATTGTTCATGTATATGAGATTTTCTCACCCTTTTCCCCCTGATAATATTTCTATCTACTGTCACCTTACCATACAGTCTTTAGCCACGGACATGCTTTATAAATCAACATGATCATTTCCATTTTGTATTTATCTTTATTTACAGATTTGAAGAAAAAAACAATCGCAAATTATAAATTATGAATCCTTTCATGACAAGCCTTAGGTTTATATTGGCCCAACCATATACTGTATTCGTATGTGATATGTTGTTTTTTAACTGGAAATACATTCCATATTCAATTCAAATATAATTTGATAATTCTATAAACAAGAGAACCATTACAATTTCAACTGTTGTTGGATACTTTGGCCAAACTTTGTACACTAGTTGATAAAAGTTTGTGTCAATATTAATCTCAAAGTCGACTTTGGCGCCACTTTATAATGCGCTAATCTGCATGCAGGGGGTGCTTCACAAATTCAAAGTTCAACTGAAATCTAAGTTGGACCTAACTATTATGGAAATCCGTTATTTCCTTTGTAAACATGTTGAAAGAGTTTTCTTTAAAAAAGTGTAAAGTTTGATCAAATCAGTTATGATTTTATAATCAAGGAGCCGTGAACTTAATTGATATAAATTGTTGCTAGAAATTTGGAAAAAATTGCATTTGTTTGCTTTTGAATATGTTTTATTTAAAGGCTACAAATGGCTCTCCATATTAACTGTAAAGTCCAATTTAATTTCAACTTTGAGTCTTAATGACACACCCCGGGTCTCTTGGACTCTGTATTATGGTCCTTTTAACCCTTCAAGTACCAAATTATAAAGCAAAGGCAAGGCTTGGTCTGAATTATCAGATAATTATATAGGGGGTGTAATTTATCTAGGGGTACCTGCGATATATTTCTCTCTCTTTTTAAAGTAGTGTTAATAAACCATCTAGACATTATATTTGTCGAATATGTAGGGGATTTGTGGGGATGTACGTGCCTTGTTCCCTCCATGAAGCTATGCAACTGCCAATAGTCAATAAAACATTACGCACTCACTTAGTTAGAGTTTAATACAACCCAAACACTGTTTAAACCGAATTAAATCCATCTTTAATAATTCAAAGTGTAATAACTTATTGACTGATTACAAATGCAATTGTATGCAAATAAGTTATCAGTCTGTGCTCCTTCGTATCCAGAGGCAGAGTCAGTGTCAATTCACATGGGGGACTATACAGCAGGGAAGAGAGAGAGGCCAAATGGGAGGGGTCGAGGGGGCAAAGAGCGAGGGGCGAATGATGGGGTCCAAGAGGATGGGGGGAGGGGCAAAGATCCCCATAAAGGGGGTAGTCTGTACAATTAAGTACTAGGGGCTCTATACTTAGCTTGGATTAAACAGCGCCAATGGCTACTAGAAATGCTACATAAGGTGTGCCCCCTAACACAAATGTTGTGTGCCCCCCAATCAGTCCGACCACGCTACGCCACTGATGACGGACCACTTGAAATCATCAAATAGGGTGCCCGACTAGCAAGTTAGCTATTCATCACAATATGGTGGCAATGATAATGATTTAATATCAAATAGCATGGGCGTCGATCTGTCATTGATACCCATTCATCAGGGGCCGGGGGATGATCTATTCATTCATTCCCCTGATGAATAGGTATTACGTAAGTATCGACGCCCATGTCAAATAGATGCAATATTGTGACCATCCATGATGCCAGATGAAAGTGATACTTTATGTGGTCATGCTGAATGCTAATTAAGTCCCTAATCCACAGGTGTGTGCTAGCCCCCTGTAATCCCCTTTGATTAGCTACGCCATCGCCCTCATCTAAATATTGACTTATAGTCGCGCCAAAACTTGTTGTTATGATCAACTCACATGATCACCTGTAATACAATCAACTGCTATTTACCGGTTACGACCAATCGGATGGATGCCTTCGCAAACAACTGAATATTAATTCTCAAGTAAGGAACAATACCACCACAACAGTCTTTTCCGACGAAAAGAGTCTTCAGTTAGGTCAGCTTATTGGAAAGTGGAAATACTTATTCAGGGTGAGTTTCGTTTCTTCAATTTTAATATGATATTTTCAGACTGATCTTAATACATTAAACAACCTATATATCTTGCTTATTTACAGTCAAATATGTCATAGTGGGCACCTGTTGTAATTATTTTATTGCAAACTAATGCTGGAATATAGTGACCAAGGTCAAAGGATCTTTTAATGTAATTACATGTATGTCAGTTAAGTTGGTTTATTTTGATACAATAGACCTGTGGAAGTGGCATCTCATTTTTTCATAATTCTTTACATTTTTGCAATGTCAAAAACTAAAACAAAAAAAAAATAAATCGTTTTATTCTTTGTACTGTACGTACAGTATTGTATATTACTGCTGAATGCTAAATCTATAAAGGCACACGATTTTGTTTTGTTTTGCTTTATTTGCAGAGCCATGGCAAATGAAGATGCTGTTGTTGCTCAAGGTCTGGAATGCTGCCTATGCTACGAGCTATTCACCCAACCAAAACTCTTAACCTGTGCCCACACTTTCTGTAAGGAATGTTTGGTCCATCTGTACGAATGTCATCCCCAACAAAACCAGCTCTCTTGTCCGATTTGTCGTCAGATAACAAGAATCAACGATCGTGACATTTCTAAACTGCAAACTAATATTCTGATTAATTCCATGGTTGAAGAATTTAAATCTGCCAAAAGAAGCTGCACCATCTGTGACCCGGAAGCTAAAGCTCATGCGGTACAATACTGCGCACAGTGTGACGAGTACATGTGCGACCCATGCACAGTGGCTCATGGGAGGTTCAAGAAGAACACGAAACACGATGTGGTCAGCATAGATGACGTCAAGACGGGAAAGGTCAAAGTGAAGCGTTTGTGTACCAAGCATCCAGAGGAAGAGAAGCTGTATGTGTGTACATCGTGTAACATGTCCATCTGTTTTAGATGTCGCATGCTAGACCACAGCAAACCGGATCACGAGATCAAAGAGGTTTCTGACTACAAGAAAACTATCCAGGAGCAAATCAAGTCCCTTCAGAAGAAAGCTGAAACAATAATTGCGAAGATCGAGGCACACGAACAGCTAGTTAAAGAACAGAAAGTTGTTGTTGAGGTGGAACTTGATCAGACGATAGCCGAGATCAATCAATCATATGAAGAAGCAGTGCATCATCTCACGAGGCAACGCAATGATCTCATCGACCGATGCAAACAAGAAAAGGCTTCTCACATCGCGCAACTTGAGAAGATCAAGGAATCTGATGACATAGAGATGTGTTGCATTCGCAGTGCATCTGAGCTAGTCGGCAATGGTATCAAGGCTTTGCTAGAAGGACAGACACTGGGTGTTTACAAGACGATTTGTTGTGATTTGGAGAAAATGTTGGATAAAAGTCATCCTGATGCCACGCAGCCCAAATCCATAGCTGACCGTGCAAAGCGGTTGAAATTCACCAAGAGCGATGCCTCCAACAGTCTGGGTGAATTGCAACTATCTGACTGGCAGCTTGAGGAGGCGGGCAAGTTTCCACTTTCCTATGTGAATCCATACGATGCAGTGCCTTTGCCTGATGGACGGGTGGCTGTTGGTTATTGGGATGGGAAGGCAATTGAGATGTTCGCTGTTGATGGGCCACAGGAAACAGTGCTGAGGGGTGTAAAGGTACACCGTGTATCTGTCTTGTCTGATGGTCGCTACGTTGTAAGAGATAATCATAACAATATCACACTGTACACACAGGGAAGGGAGAGGCTCAATATTCAGTTCAACAGACTCTCAGAAAAGGATTACGGACTAGGGGGCATGTGTGTAGACAGGGATGACAACATATACGTTGGTTATTGTAACAAAAAGAAGATTGATGTATTCCGACCAGGTGGTGCGCCATCTCGGGAGATTCCGTGCCATGGCTATCTGCCTTTGGAAATGTGTCACACGAATAACTGCAAAAAGCTGGTAGTGTGTGATTTGTTAAGGTCAGTCAGGGTCATTGGTGATATGGATGAGGAAGGCACCGTCCTTAATCACATCCAGGTGGATAGCGGGAATACACGCATTGCTGTCCTGAATGATGATAGCATTCTGATTGCATGCAGGAAGGATACTATCCTGAATATTGAGTTATACACAAAAGACCTGAAGAGAATCAGAACAGTCTTGGGTGACTTTCAAGTGGCAGGCAAAATTAGAAAGTTGGTTGATTTGCCCTCGGGAGAGTTTGTTGTAGTATCAATTGACAAATACATTGTCTTCCAGAAAATGTAAATATCATAGCAAAAACAATCTATACCATCATACCAATTTTTAACCCGTTCAGGACTGGTACTAAAAATGAATTTCTTATCATATTAACTATTTTAATAATAATAATAATAATACGAACATTTGTATAGCGCAGCTAATATAGATATATACTCTACTGCGCTTATAAAAAGCTCCTTTTAAATGAACAAAAACAAACAAAACCAAAACGTACAGACAAATAATCTTATGGAAAGGCCTGCTTAAAGGGATCTAGTAACGTTGTTGACATGTGCAAAAAGTGATGAATGGTTGATGCAATGTATATTGTTGTTATCACATATGTCCACAGGGTATTGTGTGAAAATTTCAAGTCAAATGGACATTGTATGGCCAAGTAATGAGCGAAAATGCAAAGTGATATTCAGTAACTCACTGCACTCACTTTGTACACAGAAGAAAAACTCGCCCGGACTGTTTCTTATCTGAATACATCAATCATACATATCTTTGTAACGAAAGGGAAATTTGAAAAACCGAAACCTGTCCCGTGATTTTATTGTTAATACGAATACAACAAGGTATAAGGGAACCACTAGAATTAACATTTTATTTTGAGGATATGGACAATGTTACTAAGTCCCTTTAAACAAATGAGTTTTTAACGTAGACTTAAATGTATCAACAGTTTCAGTTTTTCTCAAATAAAATGGCAAGCTGCTACACAGTTTTAGGGCGACACAAACAAATGCACGATCTCCCAAAGTTATCTTTGTTTTGGCAGAAAATTTGGGTAACTCCAAGAGCAGTGTATCACGCGAGCTTCTCAAATTATACAAATGAGAATGTGATTGCATCGAAAGTAATTAAATTATATAACTTGGGGCTTGACCATACATTGCTTTATACACAATCAACAAAATTTTAAAAATAATACGTTGTTTAACAGGCAACCAATGTAATGTTTTCAACAAACGAGTGATATGACCAAACTTTGACGAGTTACAAACAAATCTGGCACATGCATTTTGTACCCGCTGTAGTTTCATCAATTGCGTATCCGGCAAACCAAACAACAGCCCATTACAATAATTAATTTTACTACGAATAAATGCATGTATAAGTGTTTCGGCGATTTTCTGGTCCAAGTATTTTCGTATACGACGAATATTATAAAGCATAAAAAATGCTGCTTTGCATGTATTTGAAATATTTTGTTCCATACTCAGACCTGTATCAAACCACACACCTAAATTGGTCACCTTGTTAGATAGACTAACGACAGAATTTCCAACATTAATGTTACTAATATTTAATTTTGAAACCTTTCTGGGTGTTCCAACAATCAAAAATTTAGATTTACTGTCATTCAGCTTTAACTTGTTGTGAAGCATCCAAGATCTTATAAATTTAATACAGTTTTCCAAAACTAGAATACTACCTTGCACGGGCGTCGATCTGTCATTGATACCCATTGATCAGTGGGGGATGATCCATTCATCCATCCCCCCCTGATGAATGGGTATTACGTAAGTATCGACGCCCATGCTACCTTGAGTCTCAATATCACTTGGTGCAAAAGAGACATATATTTGTGTATCATCTGCATAACAGTGACAATTCACAGTTTGAAAATGCTTCTTAATCAGACCAATCATATTACTCGTGTAGAGTGTAAAAAGTAAGGGGCCGAGGCGTGAACCTTGAGGCACACCATGAGGGACGGCAATCTCATCCGAAACAACCTCATAAATGTTTATACTTTGCTTTCTATCACTAAGATATGATTGAATCCATAACAAAACAATACCGTCTATACCAAAAGATCTTTGGAGTGTATTCAACAATGTGATATGATCAATAGTGTCGAAGGCGGCACTTAAATCAAGCAATACTAACAAAGTTACTTTTTGCTGGTCCATGGCCATCAGAAGATCATTTTTAATTCTTAGCAGAGCAGTCTCAGTACTGTGGTATTGTCTGTATGCAGATTGGGTAGGTGAGAAAAGTGAATGACTAACGAGGTGTTGCAAAATTTGTTGAGTGGCAGCACCCTCAACAAACTTTGATATGTAAGGCAAATTACTAATTGGTCTAAGGTTACTAAAACAAGGCCCTAGACTAGGTTTCTTCAAAAGTGCTTGAACCAAGGCTACCTTCCATTTAGATGGGAACTGACCACTAGAAAGTGACATATTAATTAGTAAACACAGGAAGCAATGTGTCTATACATTCAAGTACAAGGTTTGTAGGCATTGGATCAAGAGAACATGACTTCTTATTAAGATTTACAATCAGTTTCTTAACCTCATTTTCAGAGAGGGTTCTAAAATTCAATAAACCATCGGGACATAATACTTGACAGGATGAGTTAACAATATCAACAAAAGAATCATCTGTGCCAAGTAAATTGTTTAAACAAACTTGAATATCGAAATGAATTTTCACCACTTTATCTTGAAAGTAAGTGCCCAATTCATTAGCGAACGTACATTTATCAACAGACGGAGGCAAGATAGGATTTGGACTTGACACATTCAACAGAGACTTAACAACCTTTAAAAGACTTTTATAAGATATGTTTGCATGTATTGCAACAAACCAAAGTCATTAATCTAATTTGAACATCGCGATGCATAGCAATGAGGACAAAATAATGTACATAACATAAGAAACCAGTGAGGAATTGCAAAGATTGTAATGTTGTCTCTAATTACATGGTTCAGCTACATTAACCTGATGAAGACCATTTAGATTTGGTATAACACACATTCTCCATAGACTCCAGCCCATATGTGTTGGGAACTTGGAGCCCAGTCCTGAATGGGTTAAAACAAAACCATTAAATCTTGAACGGGTTAAAGGGATAGTTGAGTTCTGGTAAGGAGAGTACAGTTTTGGTCAAACTTAATTTTAGTAACCAAAACCTGCACTATTACATGAAAAACTAATAGTTATAAGTACACCATGTTTGAAAGCAATACAAAATTACAAATGACTAAGTAAAAAGCCTGTTATCATAAAAAAAGCCGTTGAAACTCAAAAGGACGCTCTCTAAACACTCATTGGTTTCAACCATTTGAAATAAAATATTGTGCATGTGATGTTTTGTTGAAATAGTGATTAGAGAAATAATAAACTACTATTTAAAAACAACTTTTGAAAATTTTTGAAAAGGGGAAGCATTTTTAAAGTTTTGTTTACGGCTGGTTTAAAATAATTACAAATGGTCATGTTTATGGATATTTCAGGCATTTCTGAACCGATTTTGATCAAATAAAGTTTCTGTCATTAAAATTGTATGCTCTTTCGAATTCGACACTCAGTTTTTCATTATCTCACAAAAAAATGATTTTGTGTAGCGCCCTCTATACCAAAACTTGACTATCCCTTTAATGGGACATATTTACCCAAGGTTTATTTTTGTGATGATCCTGTCAAATTGCTGTGTATTTCACTGTTCTCCGAATCAGCATGTTATAACTTATAAGAACGTACTTCATAACAGAACCAAAATATAGCATCCCGAGCAGTTATGTCTGAATCTGCTAGCCAATTGATGAAGTACGCATTATTGCATTCATATTGGATAATGAATTAAATAAAATGAGATTAGCATTTGACAGTGTCATCAGAAACAACGAAAAATAATTATGTGCATGCTAATCTTTCGTGATCACATTATATGTGATTGTACTTTTAGCTGTAATGCATCTCTTCAAGTGCGTGATATGGAAACAAATGTATAGTGTTTTGCACTTTTGCATCATCATGTATCACACAGAGATTAGTAAATCTACAACGTTTCATATTTAAACATGCTCAAAGTTGTATTTGCATCTCTCTGCATTGCACAGTATACTAGTTCTTTGCAAACGTACCAAATTTCTGTTATCAATCGTTATCTCATATTTGCAGCAAATAACATTATTATATGTTGTTCTTTGCTCTGTGTAAGTGCTTGCTATGGAAACTAATTTCTAGTGCTAATCATCGTGGTCCCAAGATGAATTAATAAATCTATGTTTTCTCTATTCAAGAATATTTTGCCTGAAACTTTAGTTGAATTTAGAATTTATTGTACAGTGTGTACTTCCTTACAAGAAAACCTTCCAAATTTATTTGAGTGTTTGTTATTTGATATTTGTAAATGGTCTAAACATTTGAACAGGAGATAACAATCATTATACGTTGATTGTTTAGGTTATCATGCTTCTTTGTTTGAAAGCATAAGACACTGCAATTACAAATCAACAAATTACAAGTTACAAGAAACTTATTTCTAGTGCTAATCATCATGGTTCCAAGATGAATAAGTAAATCAACATTTTCTCTATTCTTTCAAACAATTTGCCTGAAAGTTTAGTTGTATTGAGAATGTATAGTACAGTGTATACTTGCTTACGTGCAAACCTACCAAATGTATGTAATTGTTTGTTATCTAATATATGCAAATGGTTTAAGCACTGGAACAGGAGATAACAATAATTAAACATTGATTGTATACATTATCATGGTTCTTAAGTGCTTATTTTAAAACATAACATACTGCAATTACATATCAACAAATTACAAGTTGTATTATCTTCTATTACCTTATCTACTAATTATTTGTACACTTGCATGTACAGGAAAAGTAAATATTGCTTAAAGGAAACTAGTGCGATGATACACGACTTAAATACAGTGACTATATATTACGTACTTTTTTGTAAACAAACATTTCAATTATTTTCTTTAAAAACAAGAACATATTATGTATATATCATTATTTTCTCGTATAATTTTTCATTTTGTAAAGCGTAGACTTGCAATGCTGTATAAGCCTTATTCTTTGATGGTAAAACAGGATTTTTTTAGTGGCCATTGGGTCTTGGACCATCATTTAAGATAAACCTTGTGGAAGGTCCGGACGATATCTGCTTGACAGGGTCACCATGGAAGCAAACTAATGTCTAGCTCTGCTGTAACCGGCTTGGTACGAACAGTCACGTCACGTTCACGTTAACATCACGTGAACGGTTCTGTACCTTTTGTGAAACAGGTCACCCAAATCTACGAAGTGTAGGGTAAAGTGACCCAACAATTTGTCGTTTTCCATGCCGGTAAAACTCGAAGTGTCGCGTTAACCAAATCGTGACGTGAGCGTTTAATCAAGATTTTTTAAATTGCAAACGCTTGTTACTAAGACTAGACATACACGCACAAAGAGATTTAAAAATGTCGACGAAAATGCCGATACCCCCTTATCAAATCTTTTCAATCATTATGTTTATAATATGTACGTGCATAATTCAGAGTAATCTGAGACGATAATATGCAGTTCTGTCATTTAGGTAATGTACAACCATACCACTTGCATTATTTGTCTTGTTATTGGAGTATTTCTAAAGACGTGTCGTGCGTGGATTTTGGCAAATGTTGATTTCCAGCTGAATTGCTACACGCAGCGGACAATTCAGTTCGCATACGCCTGAAGTTCCCGTGCTCGACGTCTGAGCGTACTGGTCCTTAACGGCGTTGTATGTGCATGCCTGTGAAAGTGAGTGAGTGAGTGAGTGAGTGAGTGAGTTGCAGTGATCAATGAGTTTAAAAGTAATAAAACAATGATTTGATTAATAGTGTTTATTTATGGTTATTGAATCGAGTCAATCTATCAATTAATCAGTCAATCATTATAATGAAACAATCACACCAACCAATCAATATTAAATAAATCAATTAATGTATTTGACATTCGAACTAGCTACTTGTAGGCAGTGGCGTACCCAGGATTTTTTCAAGGGGTGGGTGTAGGGGGGGGGGATATTTCGTCAGACAAATTGAAGTAAGCGGGGGGAGTGTGGGTAGGGGGTGTCCGTAGAAAATGACCGCAGCCGAGGACGAGACCAGGACCGGTCACAAATTTCGAGGCCGAGACCAAGACATTTCTTGAATTATGTAAGGGGGTGGGGATGGGGGTAGGGGGTGTCCATCCCCCTGCCCCCAGGCCTGTGTACGCCTATAATTGGTATTTACAGTATAGGTAGGACGGGTTCGTTCACGATTAAATTTACCGAGAATTAGTCTCTTCTCAACGACAATTTACATTAATTTGTTTTACGCAAGCGCCAATTTACGTGAGCTTTCATGAATTGCATATAGTATATCTACAAACTGTTGGGTCACGTAACCCAACACTTCGTAGATTTGGGTGACCTGTTTCACAAAAGGTACAGAACCTTCACGTGACGTGACGTGAACGTGACGTGACTGTTCGTACCAAGCCGCTGTAACCATATGCCTTGTAAACTAGTTTGGAAACATACCAGCATGAATTCAATGATAGATCATCAACAAAAAATAAAGATAACATTGCGTTATCTTTTGTAAAAAAAGATTATTATCCTCTTCTTTGACGTATGACATGATTAAACGATGATACAGTTTGATTTTTTTTTTCAAAGACTTTATTTTCTGCAATCAATAAACAAATCAGTTACAACATGGATAATGATATAGAACATGAGGTATGCAAACAGTATACAAAATATAGAACACAAATATTTATACATACGTAAGTGTTTATACGCTGGGCCATTGCGTGTACAAAGAAAGAAAGCAGAAGGTCACCGTTATAAGCAAAAGCTTGAGCAGACGGTCAACCGAGCTAAAATACAATAAAGTGTGAAATATTGGCTAAGTAATACAACATAAAAAGAGGGGCCATGATACTCAAATAATAATTTACTTCAATTAAATATGGATATTAACAGTTCAATTCAATATAAATAATTATAGAATTAGCATGTGAATCTCATTTTCATGAGGCTCATTATACGTACAAGACAGAGAAATTAAACAAAATAAGTGTGCGAGTGGTGCGTGTGTGTGCAAGTGCAAGTGTCCTAATGCGCCAAAATGTTGGATCATCATCGGTGCTATGAAATTTGAGACCAAAATTTAATTTAATTTCTTAAGTTTTATAAATAACATTTTATTTTTTAGCTTTATATATTATACTGTGAGATAATGTGTTTTTTAAGAGTAGCTTTAAATGAATAAAGAGATGTACATTGTTTAATATGTCCAGGGAGTGCATTCCAAATGTCCGGACCATGATATCTTATGGACTTATGCGCTAACAGAGTTTTAGGATTGTGTAAATGAAAATCAGTACAATGACGCGTTGGGTATGAGTGAACAAGTGAATTAGGAATGAATACGTCATGAAAAAGAGGAAGTGAATTTTGTGTGTATTTAAACATACAAATTGCTGTTTGATATAAGTGCAAATCACATAATTTAAAAGTGTTTAATCTATAAAATAACGGGAGGATAAAAAGAATATGACAGCATAGTATTATAAAATTTAATATATTATTATTTGTTTTATTAATTAAGTCTAAATTATAATCACCCATTAGATATATGTGTTTATTTTCCTGCGATATCTTATTTAAAACGGAATGTATTTGATTTATAAACGTATCTACATCGCTAGTTGGTGGTCTATAAATGGTTCCTATTATCATATTTTAATTTTTACTCATATTAACTTCTACAAATAAACTTTCAGAACCTTCAATTTCTATGCCAGTCCGAATTTTAAATGTAAATGTATTATTTATGTACATGGCAACACCTCCTCCTCTGCCAGTCTTGCGGTCTTTACGTATCATTTCATAGTTAGAGAGATTAAACATTTCGGGTGAATTTTCATGTAACCACGTTTCTGTGATGCCTATGCCCGAAAAGGGAAAGCTATTAATAGATTCCATTAATATTTCAAAAGAAAGAAAATTTCTATTCAAACTTCGAGCATTTATATGAAATAAACTTAATTGATTACTAATATCATAAGTTGGTCTTAATGTAGATTGATCATGAATGCTATTAAAATCAAAATTAACCTTATTATTAAATTAATTTATTATATAATATTCACTATTATGTTCAACTAAATTTTGGTCATCAATAAGAACATCAGGATCCATTTAATTTGAATGATATATTAGCAGAGAGCGCATGAGAGGGAAGGTGTGAAGGGTGAGCGTGCAGTGACAAGAAAGTGAGCATATTCAAAAAACATAATTCTATATCAAAAATTAAAAAATACATAATTACAATAATATTAAGCAAATTATCAAAACGCATCATGGCCGCGGTGTCCTCAAGCGAGACTCCCGATTAGTTATAATTATTGTAAGTGAATCTAAACACACATCAGTGCAAATTGGAACAATTACAAGATTGGACATAAACCTTCTGCAAACCACATTAAGTTCTACAATAACTTGATTACGTTTTACGAAAGAAACAAATAAAATAAATATATATAAATTTAGCATATTCCAAGTATTATTACGATTTCAAGAGAACACCCAATAAGCAGTCATTTAATATTGTGTGTCTATTTTTCTATTTTTGTTTTAAGTCTAAACGTTTAAATGGTACGTTTGTACTCAATTTTACAAGCAACGGAAAACAAAAATGGTTATAACAAAATGTGTAAAAAGGGTTAAGAGTAAAGACCTAGTTTCGCTTTCACATTATGGACAATAGACCGCTCCGGCACTGCACGCAAACAATATGCGCATAACCCCAGACCCCCCGTCGGCAAGCTCAACAATGGTAACCAAGTCCGGCAAGCTTAGCTTGCCGGACCTAGTCACCATTGCCAATCCCGCCGACTGAGAGTCCGACGACACACGCACACTACCCGCATACACTACAAAGCGGTCCATTCTGCTATGCGCATTATCATTCAAGAAAGGCTTGCCGAAGAAGGAATGGTGTACAATACACAGCTATACAAACTAGATTTGAGTCGCCAGGGATTTCGAAGACAAATAAAATGAGGAGTCACTTGTATGTGTTCATTCATACAATAACAAAGTAATGGGCATCGTATGCTCAACAGGTCTGCAGTACCAGTATCAGAGTCAATAATAAAGAACCATAAACTAACACTTTTTATAAATTGTACAAAATAAAATTAACAATGAAATTATTTTCTTAGTGTTATGCATTCCTACAAATAAATCAAATTTGACGACCAAAACATAAGGCGAAAAGTCCAGATTTCACTGTACATGCATACTTATTTAAACAAATTACAATTATCCCTGCATCCTTAAAAGGATTATATAGTATATCCCCTAATGTAGTAAAAATAAATGTTGTGAAATGTTGGTATATAATCTTGGAAACAGTTTTTAACTTGGTCTAAATACATTACTGATGAGAAAAAGTGATGTTTCAATTTTTTATTTTTGGTCCCAGGGTGCATTTTGGCGATTTTAAAGATAATTAGCTAATTTGCATATTTGTGAAATAAGGTCAGGGGTCATTTTCCATCTAGGAATAGTACAGTAGTAATCAAAACAATCATGACAGGGTAATTTGGGGCAAGGAATCTATTTCCAGTGCTCATTTTCATGTGCCGTATGGGCAACGCCCTAAAATTCAAGATGGCTTCCCCTAATTTGCATATTTATGAATATTATTGATTAACAGTAGCTACATCCTCTAATAAGTATTAATTGCAGGTCGTATAGATTAAATCATGCTCTTAATGTATATTAAAGATACTTCAGCTTGGTTGCCACCTTGATAACCTCTGACAATGCCTATAATTAGCTTAATTTGATTATTCACCTAGTTTGCATATTCCTAGAAATCGTGTGTTTTGTGAACCCAGAAAGTAAAATCAACGAGAAATACCACTTTTCCATGGTTTTAGGGGGCAACGAATCCATTTATGATACTTATTTCGACGTATCACCTCGGCAACCTACATAAATCCAAGATGGCCACCTTTGGCATTGTAAAGGAAAACTGCTATGTGCCATTTTAACAGCATTTATTTTGTAAACTATGTAATTTTTTGACGTTCTATTATTGGAATTAGCAACTAGAATATTGTTATTACAATGTAGCTTGTTGCTTACAGTAAAACAATTACATCTTTATAAAATAATTGCTGTTAAAGTGGCACATAGCAGTTTTCCTTCAAAATGCCAAAGGCGGCCATCTTGGATTTATGTGGGTTGCCGAGGTGAAACGTCGAAATAAGTATCATAAATGGATTCGTTGCCCCCTAAAACCATGGAAAAGTGATATTTCTCGTTGATTTTACTTTCTGGGTTCACAAAACACACGATTTCTGGGAATATGCAAATTAGGTGAATAATCAAATTAAGCTAATTATAGAAATTGTCAGAGGTTGCCAAGGTGGCAACCAAGCTGAAGTATCTTTAATATACATTAAGAGCATGATTTAATCTATATGACCTGTAATTAATACTTATTAGAGGATGTAGCTACTGTAAATCAATAATATTCATAAATATGCAAATTAGGGGAAGCCATCTTGGATTTTAGGGCGTTGCCCATACGGCACATGAAAATGAGCACTGGAAATGGATTCCTTGCCCCAAATTACCCTGTCATTATTGTTTTGATTACAACTGTACTATTCCTAGATGGAAAATGACCCCTGACCTTATTTCAGAAATATGCAAATTAGCTAATTATCTTTAAAATCGCCAAAATGCACCCTGGGACCAAAAATAAAAAATGGAAACATCATTTTTTCTCATCGGTGATGTATTTAGACCATATTAAATACTGTTTCCAAGATTATAGATGAAAACATTACTGTTTTACATGAGTCGATATACTAATAGCTATAAAAGAGCATATTGATCAAACTGGAATCTTCAAAACATGATATTTACAATTAAATGCCCTTGATATAACATTTGGATAAATAAGAACATGGCTTGTAATAAGGATGTTTCAACAAAATCATAATGCCATTTTTTAACTAAAGAAAGCCAACCATGTACACATTGGCATACCAAAAACATTTTCCATTTTATTTCGTTCCTTATTTTCTATTTGTATTTAAATCAAAGTAAAAATAGTATAATTACACATAGAAAACAAACATGAATGGCACCGATTCAATAATATTCACTACAGGTACAGACCTTTAGTTCTATGTAGAGATTAAATGTCCGTCTAGATATCATTATAATGAGAACATTGTTGTATACATATTGATGAATAAATTAATTAGATGACAAACATACCTTTGTACATCATAGATTATTTTTGCTGGCATATTTGTATGTGTTTTTGTGCATATGTGTGTGTGTGTGTGTGTGTGTGCGTGTGTGCGTGTGTGTGTGTGAACGTGTGTGTGTGTGTGTGTGTGTGTGTGTGTGGGTATGTGTGTGTGTGTGTGTGTGTGTGTGTGTGTGTGTGTGTGTGTGTGTGTGTTAATCAACTTTTCCGTTGTACTGCACACATCTACTCGCATTCTACAACATCATGTATGGCCGTGGTAAAGGAGGAAAGGGACTCGGAAAGGGAGGCGCTAAGCGTCACCGCAATAAAAAAAATAAAATTAAAAAAAAGTGTCTATATGTGGGGGTTGTTAGTGTTAGGTTGTGTAAGAGTGTATATGTTTATATATGTCTTTATGTGTATGTGTGTGTATTTTAATGTGTCGGTGAATGTGCAGATGTGCTTTAGTGTGTTTAATATTGTACATGCCCAGCTAGCCACCTGACGTTGGGCCGATGTCGGAATTTGGTTGCCGGATGTCGGCATATCGCCGTTGGCTCGAGGTTAAAATGTCCGCCAGCCCAACATCGTCACGACGTCATTTTTGTGATATATTGGCATAAGGTCATTTTCCGACAATGGCCCAACATCATGTCATGAGTCGACTCATGACATGATGTTGGGCTGGCGGACATTTTAACCTCTAGCCAACGGCGATATGCCGACATCCGGCAACCAAATTCCGACATCGGCCCAACGTCAGGTGGCTAGCTGGGTGTGTGTGTAATGTGTATGTTTGTGTGCGGATGTGCTTGCATGTGTGTGTTGGTATTTATGATAGAAGACATGCAAAGCAGAAAGTAAATATGTCAGATATGTCATTTAGTTAAATCATAAATTTGTATCTTATTTGGAAAGTTAATGTCTGAATATGATGAAGAATAGAGACAGGAAAGTTATATACCAGCCATTTGAATGGAATCTCTCCAATAATTGTAGTATTGTACCATTAAAGGGACTAAGTAACATTGCATAAATCCTCACAATCCAGTTGGAATTCTAGCGTTTCCCTCATACCTTGTTGTATTCGTATTAACAATAAAAGCATGGGACAGGTTTCCTTTTTTCAAATTTCCCTTTCGTTACAAAGATATTTACGATTGAACCCAGATGTCAAATTATCCACTGGATCGTCAGAGCCGTGTACAAAATGAATGCAATGAGTTAGTGAACATCACTTTGCATTTTGCTCATAACTCGGCCATATATAACGTCCATTTAACTTTACATTTTCACATAACACCCAGTGGACATAGCGGATAACAACAAATATACATTGTATCGACAACCAATCATGACTATTTTCACCTGTCAACAAAGTTACTTGATCCCTTCATAAACTTTGATCAAGTGCGTATTTAACTTCTAACCCCAAGGCATCAATATATGTACATTGGATAGAATA
>JBAMJV010012766.1:0-78369 GCA_037951105.1 Echinarachnius parma
AAGATTCTCGAGGATGATAATGAGAATGTCCTAGATCTGAAAAGGAATCAAGTTTACTTAGTGAAAACAGAGAAAATCAATGTCTGCTTATTTTGATCCCGATCGTTCGCATGAGGTATCTGAATTCGGAAACTATGGACGATTGAGTATCCGAATTCGGATATTCTGGACTACGGTCGGAAACCGGCTATAGACGCTCTCAAATTCAATCTTAAATATATTTATGATTATGGAGACATTTGAAAAAGCAAAACCCATTTCATTCTTCTGTTATCATATGCCGAACAACAATGTACAAAAGAAGTGGGAAAGCGCCAAGTGATTTTGGTTGAAATTGTACAAAGTTAATGGATCACTTTCATTCATTCATTTTATTTATTTCTCATAAAAGGTACAATATACAAAGTAAAATGTGTCGGGAAATCACATAAAAAAAAGCCAGTAGCCTGAGAGAGTGATTCCCTATATAAAACTACATAATATAATATAATATAATATAATGTCTAACTTTAAGAAAGTTAGACAGAAAAGGCAGAAACGAAACTGATGTGCGCATTGGGTTCTCAACTTGTGTGGAAAAAGAGAAAGAATAAGATTTCGCTTTAATAAAACTCTGCTGAAAATAAGCTGTCGGAGCTCAGCTTCGCGTCGGGGCTCGATTCGGCTTAACAAGTAAGAAGTCAACCCATAATTTGTCGCTTCTATCGCTTGAAGTCTCGGGATAAAGGATCATAATAAACATGTTTGACGAAGAGGAAACGCTGAGCATAAGCATGATAAGAGGAGGAAAGAGGGAGATGCGAATGGGGTCTTATTTCGTCGCCTAACATATCCTAGCTGATCGCGCGCCAAAACTGTTGGCAAAATCCTTCCAGCGACCGGGAATCTACACCCCGCGACATCTCAACCGACAACGTACACGCTCTGACTCTTGTATAATACCTACTACTACTATACCTCTCTTTCAATCACAAACTAAACTGAAGATGGATTATGAAGTGCATGCAGGGGCGCGAAAACTCGGGGGCTGGCGGGAAAAAAGTCAAAGTGGGTAGCGCGGAGCTAAAGGGTTTGGTTGAGGTATTATAAAAGGTGTTGTAATCTGAAATGATAATGGAATAGGGGTTCGGTTAACCCTATAGGGTAGCGTGCGTCGGTTTTGGTTTACTGAGGTATTTTAGGGAAGAAAGAAGAAAAGGGGAGAGGAAGAACATTATAGTCATCACTGTCTTGTAACGTAGACAGTTTTTCGCATCTCAGTTTCGCGCGTGGTCTGATATACCGCTACTGGCTATATGCGCAGCGCGCGAACAGCTCGGCGCGGACAATCGCTCGAGAACACCCAAGCACCTGAACGTCAGTCTTTTTTCAATATCCTCTCAAATTTGTCTCTGTTTAATTCAATCTTCCTTTTTTGAGTGCACATGCTAAGACAAGCTTTCTTACAATTAAAACAGTCGAGTTTTAATCAGGTGACTTTTATTTCATTAAAGGGACTTAGTAACATTGTCCAAATCCTCAAAATAAAATTTTAATTCTAGCGGTTCCCTCATATCTTGTTGTTTTCGTATTAACAATAAAATCATGGGACAGGTTTCGGTTTTTCAAATTTCCCTTTCGTTACAAAGGTATGTACGATCAAAGTATTCAGATAAGAAAAACTCCGGGCGAGTTTTTCATCCCTGTACAAAGTGAATGCAGTGAGTTAGTGAATATCACCCAATATCACTTTGCATTTTCGCTCATTACTTGGCCATGCAATGTCCATTTGACTTGAAATTTTCACACAATACCCTGTGGACATAATGAGATAACAGCACTATACATTGCATCAACCATTCATCACTTTTTGCACATGCCAACAAAGTTACTAGATCCCTTTAATAATTTCGTTCCGGGAAAAAAAGAAGTGATTGTTTAATTTGCTATACTCGTTTTGTTTTAAGTCTTTCCTCACAATCATTATGACAATTTCTCTTCAGAATGGTTAGTTCAATTTAATAGGTCCGATCATTTAGTGCGGCTGTTTTCCACGAGCTTTTCACTTGACTGTTATTAATGTTGTTGTGCGCTGCACTATATAGCGCACGACTAAAAACGAATATTCAAATTTACGGTGCTTTTTAAGGGTTTTCCCGAAACTGTTGTTTAACTTGAACAGACATGTTACTTTAGCAAGGCTTAATTGAGCCCAGACGAAAAACGAAAGAAAAAAAAAACATGAAGAAATCATTTAATAAGAGAGTATATACTGGGTGAAAACATAAAGGAAACGGTCGGGAAGGAGAAATCCGGTGCATTAAGCAAGTATGACGGCTGGCCCGTTCCCGTGTGTTTGTGGATGGTGTAATTGAGATAGAACGAACAGGTTGTCGAAGCACTGCTTATTAAGTCAAAAGATGGATGATTTTAGTGAAGAAAACGAGAGATTTTCACTGAACTGAAGAAAAAAAGTGCCTAAAAGTTTCTAATGACTCTTTGTTTTGTTTTGTCTTGTTCCGTCGCCGTCGGTTTAGCCGAAGTCACTTTACACTGACAGAATTGAAGCTTTAGTGAAAATGAGTCGTGTTTGCTATGGATATTAGTCGAGATTTTGATGTGCGCCTTTCGTTCGCCCGACTAAAACAATCGTAGGGCAGGCATGTCGCACGGGGCGAAAAGGAAAAGTGGGTACTGCATGCCACGGCTGTGCGCACGCGAGGCCTAGCTACACGCTCGCGGTAGAGCCCCGGCGGCCAGCGGGCACGGCTCAACGCAGCGGTGCGCGGCCCTATTGTGCGCGGCGCACGCGCCATTGTGGTAGCTTTGTAAGGGGGTGGTCAACATGTGCAAGCTTTGTGCGAAATTCCCACACACTCATCGGCGTGTTGGAGCGCCGAGCTTCCACTTAATGCCTGGCGAGTAAAGGAGGGGGAGGAGGAGAATATCAAGATGACGACCAAAAAAAAAAAAACCACGACTTCTTAGCGGCAATAACTGACGCAGCGTGCATTGATCAGAAGAAACCGAATACAAAAATATAAAACAAATCTGTGCAGAATTTGAGCGCGACTGCCAAAGTCAAGGACCCGGCCATGCAGGCTGAGTGAATATCCGTCTGTGACTTGAACAACCTGCGTTGAAGATTAATTAAAACTTACCAAAACAAGCCCATATGTGCGAAAAATGTATAGACTTAAGGCGTCTTCTAGCTCTCTATATACATAATTATATCTTTTGAATTTGTTGAATCGTTTATGCATTAAAACTGACAAGTGTTTAAGGGGGAACGGTGTTAAGTGGGGGAGAAGGGTGAAGGATACATAAATACGATCGGATCTCGCGAGAAAGCATATTGTTGAAGCGGTGCAAACAATGGGGTGTCTGTTTTCTGACTAAGTTCCCGCCATTTTTTTTTTTTTATAATTATATACCTGGAAACCTTGCATGTGACGGCGAAAATATGTTTCACATTGGACCATTAGAATGATTAATAATCTAAGCGAGAGTTTTAATGCTTCGAATCTGTCAAATGAGCACGAATAATAGTGTGTGATGTGTTACGCTGTATTAAAAGTATTTCTCATAATTTTTAGCAGATGCGACACATGTCACGTGACCTGCATTGACCACTCACGGTCTGAAATAAACATCTTTAATAACTACATCGCGGTTTATAATGTTTATTCACGCGTGTATAGCATATTTATATACTGGAGAGGAATTATGTGATGTGTTGTTAAATGACATTAAATTGCCATTTCTGTAATTAGATTTGATTTCATTAATTTCCCTTTTCCAATTGATTTGATAATTGACGTTGTCAAAATAGTAGTCATTAATGCATATGGCGTTATTATTATTATTATTATTGCTCCTTGAGTTTGCTCATTTCATGTTCCTCATCAACAGTCATATTAACTGTGTTTTTTTTAATGTTGAGCACATGTTGTATTTTCATACTTTCTTGTTACTATAGTTATTATAGAATGCCATGAGTAGTTTGATTTGATTAATTCAGTTGTTTATTTCAATAATAGTTAAATTGTTTGATTTCTCAAAATTTCACAAATTTCCAATGGACCCGAGCATAATTATCAGTGCGATCTTGAATAATTTCACATCCCTATAATCTCTCGAACATTCACTTTGCACTTTCATAGTGTGTTTTTTTTTTTTTTTTTTTTTTTTAACTTCTAACTGTATTAAAATCATAACTATATCTGTGACCTTGTCCTTTATGCAGTTGTTTTCGTTGTTTTTTGCAATTAATTGCACGTCAGATCATGTGACCAAATGCACAAATCTGATTGGTTGAATTGAATTCAATTCAATTCAATAAAGGTTTATTCAATAATGGCGTTCTCGCAGCTGAAGCTGAATTGCATTGTCATTTACAGAGTAAAGTACATGTTTTCTGACTTGCAATGATCTTTTTGCAACTTTTTACAATCGATTGCAACTCTTGACAACAACAAAAACGAATAATTAGTTTTGTTTATCCATGTCACCTTGTACAATGTACATTAAAGCCTCTTCAGTGCATGCTTTAACACTATTCTCCAGTTGAATATTTCAAAGCATAAACCAATATTTTGTTGATCGACACCACCAGACCTCTGTGTAATAACAACAAAAAAACATCTGATTAACTTTAATAACATTCGCGGAGTACAAAGAGTCGTTATTAATTATTTCGAGTAATTTCGCAAACACTCAAAACTGAACTATACATAAAAACCACGCATCTAAACTTTTACACTGGTGGCTGTGGTACTGGATGCGAACCCACGCCATCGAGGGTCCATAAAACATGGCGCTAAACGTCTAATTTTTCAATGATGGGCTTTTATTTTTGGGGGACAGGATAACTGATTCGAAGCGAAAGTGTAGATCATGAATAAGATATCGCAATATTCACATCAGAACATGAACCTACGTAAGGGAAATAATAAATAATCTTAAAGCTAACTTACAGATTTCCGAGCTGCATATTATATACTTACCATTAGGCTTCAATACTATTTTTGTAACGGAATCATATTATAATGGTTATAAATGTTCATTTTAACCATGCATTACACACGATATAACTGCCACTTGAATCACATCTTGGTATTAATATAATTTTTAAAGGGCTTAGATTTTTTGCGAAAAGGATAATTAAGAGTAATTTAAATATTATATAAGGCACACAGATTCAGAACAATTATTATTATACAAAATAGACTATGTGTGTCACAGGGTGTAACTACAACCTAAATCTGATAATATTTATTTTAAAAAAGAAAGGCTTAAAGTTAAATAGCGGAAGGTATTATAAGAGTAATTAGAATATTATATCAGGCACACAGAGTTGGAGTTGGTTAAATTGAACATAATATACTGTTAGTAGTACAAAACAGACTATGTGTGCCACACGATGTAACTGCCACTTAAATCAGATCTTGATATTAATATAAAAAGGGCTTAAAGCTATGGTGAACGGGATTATGAGAGTAATTAGAATATTATATCAGTCACGCGGAGTCAGACCAGGGATTCAAAGCGTACACAATACAACCATGACAATACGCAAGAATTATCTCCTGCAATGAATGGAGTTTTAATACCAAGTGACCATGCAGTCTTGCGCAGCTCAGCGGCCGCTCCCTATCAATGCCACTTAAGGCGGTTCAATCATAACGCAATTACAAATTCAATATCGGGATGAAATCAGACCGGTCCACGTGGGGTTACAGCCTCATGTTTTTGTTCGAGCCCTCGTCCACAGACAGATAGATTTCTCCCGAAATTAAATCCCCGGTGGGTTGTCGGGGAGAGCAGAGTCGCCCTGACCCCCGGCCAGACCGGCACGTGTACGGTGGCAGCTCGCGCGGCCAGTGTGGTGGCCGCCTGGTTATAATATTATGGTGACGGCACTGGCATGACTATAGAAAAAGAGGGAGCTGACACTGATGTGGTATTCATGCATGCATGGAATAGGGAGCCAGCGCACCCCGTGTATCCCTTGGATTTACTCAGGGACAGACCGACAGTAAACAAATATACCATGCGCTGAGAGCCTCTAGTTGAAATTATGGATTCCGAGGTGACAGGAAAAAACACTATTTTCTGAGGGGCGCAGCCCCGAAGAAAATGGTGCTTTTTCTGTCACCGAGGTATCCATAATTTCACTATAGGCTCAAAATAGTGCATGATATATTTGTTTTATATCCTTAAAATAATATTTAAAAATTCACTTACCATATATGTCACTTGATTCAAAAGTCGATGATTCAGACCGAAGTCACATAATGCCTTCAATGCACAAGTACACATCACGGCCGCGACGCGACAAAAGCTTGTCTAATTAACTAATGTCTGTGCTCGCTAAATCGTCAAAATTCACATTAGTGAGAGAGTAGTACTCCTTGAATCTTGACAGTCCGTATTTAATCTGTTTTTTGTTTGTGTTTTCACTATTCTGTAGAACCGATAAACTCCTCTAAATCCTCGTCATTAATCAATCAATGTGAACCGAACTGAGGCTGCCATTTTGGTTGTTTGATTACAAAAATATTGCAGCGCAGACGATCCGTTTATTATACACAAGTCTATGAGGAGCGATACCGATCCGATATATCGCGTTAATATTGTGTATATCGTGTTGATATTGATGAAAACCATTGATCGCATTGATCAATCGCATATCTATGACGTCATTTTCATGGTATAGTGCACTATACCATGAAAATGACGTCACGGTATAGCACATTTTTCCTTGGGCGGGCAATGCTACGTTTGGTCACATGACGCTATGTAGACCAATCACTGAACAGGATTTCATTAATGAAGGATATACTATACCTAGTGGGGTTGTCACATTTCACCGGATATCTTAAACGGATGCGCGACGGATGGAACATTTGCGAAGTCAAATTATCCGGTGGTGAAAGTTGTCTCCATTGCTACATGCACCAGACTTTCTATTCCGCTGGAGAAATCAACGGACATCGCCTGACAAGGAACGCATTCGCCGAACGCAAAACGGGCAAGAAACGCGCACGAACTAATTGAAAATTTTACTCTCCGTCGGGCGTCCGCTATGCGGTGATATGTGACAAGAGCTTTACCCTTATATCTTGCACTTCTATATTCCTGGGCGAAAGATATAAGGGATTATAAAAAAAATCTCATCGCGTTTCGTAACATCATTAACACCATGCTGGCTCTAATTATAATAGGGTTAGGACGTGACTTGAATTCGCAGTCAAAATGGCGAGTTTTAAATTTCAAATAATAAGGATTATCCTGTGCTGCAACCTTTTTTGTTCCTACCATTTTCTTTTTTAAGGTTGCAGCGCACTCACGTGCACGGGCGTAGGAGCACATTTTTTTCTCAGGGGGGGGGGGGGGGGCTGGGGTCCTTTGCATGCCCGAATAATCATCGTTCCCATTTTCACGAAAATGTCTTGACAAGCATTTTTTTTCTTTTTTTTTCGCATCTTTGGCACCCTTAATGCATTTCAAATAATAAGGACTATCCTTGATAATATTGATAGTGAATGGGTCTATATACTTCCTTTAAAGGGCTCTAGTAACTTTTTGGATAAGTGCAAAAAGTGATGAGTGATTCATAAAATGTGTATTGGTGTGATCTGATATGTCCACAAAGTAATGTGTTAACATTTCACGTTAATGGGATGTTTTTTCGCCGAGAAATGAGCAAAAATGCAAAGTGATATTTACTAACTCAATGCAGCCACTTAATTTGAACACGACTTAAATTATCCCGTAGACATGTTAACATCTGAACACTTTAATCATATATAAATATCTTTTGAACGAAATGGAAATTTGAAAACCGAAACCCGTCCCGTGTTTTATTGTTAACATGAATATGACAAGGTATGAGAGAACCACTAGAGTTCCAAGTAAGTTTTGAGGATTTGGACAATGATACTAAATCCCTTTAAAAAAATAAGCATTTTAACTAATATTATTGAATTTTGTTTAAATAGTACATTTTTAGCACTCTGGTATAGAGTATTTCTGGCGCCTTAGAATAGTTATCACCGTCATCATTCATAATCATCACCATCATCATCATCATCATCATCATCATCATCATCATTATCATCATCATCATCATAATTATCATCATCATCGTCGTCGTCATCGTCGTCATCGTCGTCATCATCGTCATCATCGTCATAATCATAATCATCATCATCATCATCATCATCATCATCATCATCATCATCATCATCACCACCATCATCATCATCATCGTCATCATCATCATCATCGTCGTCGTCGTCATCATTGTCGTCATCACCATCACCATCATCAGCAGCAGCTTCATCACAATCAACATGTGTGTTTGTATGCACATACATGTTCATAATGCAGTTTTCTGTCCGACGGACACAAGCAGCAAATCGGGTCATTGATTAAACTTAATTGCATCAGTCAATATCTTCATAAGATATGAGATCACTTGTCAGTGTTCATGTTAAAGGGGTAGTACAGTTTTGGTAAGGCTGAGCTTTAGTAACCGAAAACCTGCACAATAACATTACAAACTAATAGAGCTGGTAGAGCACCCGTCTAGTAATCGGGAGGTCTCGGGGTTGAATTCCAGAGAAACCCTTATTTATTTTCTCTTTTACATGTATATTTTATTATTTCTGGTCAGCTTCCCTAACATGTTTGAAGAAGAAGAAAAAACCCGAAGGATAAGAATCAACTTAGGGATAAGTCCAAGGGAGCAACAACATTAAAGGTTTAAATAGCTGCTGACTGGCATGGGCGTTATAAAGGGTTTCGGAGAGGGTCTTCCAATCTGGAGGTCTCGGGTTCGATTCCCGTGGAAACCGATTTGTATTTAGTTTAAAGTCCGTCCCGTGCCAATCTGGCACATAATATAAGGCTACGCCTATCTCCGATTCATTAGCCCTAGGCCACATGTCTTTAAGTGAAAGCTGTACAGACATGACAGACATAAGGGGGCTAGTCCTCTGGTAACTCCGTGTTTGGAACTTTTCCCTGCCCCGTTCTATAAATGCCGAGCGTCTGGCTAGAAGGCAGGGGAGTTACCATTTTGTAAAGCATTTGGTAAGACGCGGTCAGGGTTTGAACCCGGTACCTCCCGTACATGAGGCGGACACTCTAACCGCTATGCCACCATCATGACCATGCTCGGTAAATAATATATTTCTTAGTTTCCTTTTTGTTTTCATTAGTAACATTGACCGAGTTGCAATTATATTGTCCCTATAACAAGAAACATCGTGACCTCAAATGAGTTTGGCCTGCGCTTCACCACCAGCTGGATATAACTTATGCAGGCCGAGAGATAAATGCATTTTTTTTATTGAACAATCACAACGATGATATACCTACTGTCGGTCCTATAATAGCTCTGAAATGATATTCGAATAGTAATATAGTTATGGTCGTGCGTGTGTTTAGGCAGTTGGCTGTGGTGAAATGACTTAAATGAAATATAGGATATAATATCTTTAAAGGGATGCCTGTAAAGTGTCTAACTCCACGAAAATTACTTGGAGCTTCCTCGTTTCTCTTCTATCGTGTTGTTTAGCTTATGGTAAGAGAAGAATAAAATAGGGTTAGATTTTTCTAAATGCCCCTTTAGTATGACGATATCTATCATTCAGCTCAAAAGCGTGAATGAACGGTCATAAACCACATAAACGTCCGTTGTAAAAGCTGACGCATATTTTCGGTTTTTTAACCAGGAAAGCAGTGTTCTTTTTCAATGAAACTTTCACACATCATTTGGACATATCTTGCAATTGATTTTGGTACAGGATTGAAGTCTCAAATGTCATTTTGGGCAATATCTGACACTTTACAGGTGCACCTTTAACCAACACCATTCGAGAATATCAGTGGTGACTACGGAAAGTTCCTGCTACGAGTTGGGTGTATCAGATTCATAAGAGATAACACTGCATGGTGTGGGTCCTGTGGGAATCGCAATCAAATCATCCCTACTTCTGCGTATGCGTTTTGGGAAACGGGCACCTGTTTGATGCTGTTCTTAGAGTTATGAATAAACAAACCACCCACCCGTTTATAATAGTTGCGGTGAGGTTCAATGTTCAATGTTCAATGTTCAATGTTCAATGTTTTATTTCTCATGTCACCCTGTCGTAGGGTATTGAAGAAAATCACATTTAGCACAATATAACAAATATATACAGATTTATATACACATATTCAAAACAATATATCACAAAATATAAGAAAACTAACATGTAACATAAAACAAACAGGAAGTAAGTTAATTGCAAATTTAAAATCGATCAAAAATATAAACTTTCGAAAATGTGAAGATCATTGAGATGATAAACTCGGTCTTGTCAAATTTAATTTCCCTATACCTTTACTAAAAGGTGATATTACTTTAAGGGTGAAACCGCTATGCAATGATGACCAAATAAATGAACAGTGATACTGACAAGTTAGCAGGAAACTATTAATAATAATCTAAAGTAAGTTTGTAAAAATGAACTATTCCAGAATCAATATAGTAATATACTTAACTTTCATAATTATGGGGGCTAAATAATCATTATAATATGGTGTGAAGACGATATTTAGCAAACAAAGACAAGTAAATAAAACGCAATCGCAATATTTATAATAATAATAAAGAAGTACAAGAAAGAAAACAAGGTCAATCGCAAGCTATGAATTGACCAAGAAAATGTTACTATCAAGAGAATGCACAACGGCTATTGAAATATCAATGCAGTAGAGAAGGGAAAAAAAAAACAAGAGCAAAAACTATTTACATACAACAAAGGTACTTGTTCAGATCATGCAGTAAACGTGTGCATCAACATATTATAAAAGACTATAATACTTTCCAAGTTACCACTATTCGTCAATTTGAAGGATAATCATACATACTACAAATCAGCGTTGTGGCTGCAGACTTTAACTATTTCTTATAGAGTGCCATTATGATACAACACAATTTTGATACATTTGCTAATTCCCTATGATTTACACTATTAAATAACTGACTCATTTTCATTACATTCGGTCTCACTCTATAGTATGACTTTATAAAGGTCTTTCTTTCATTATCTAGTACTGGACATTCAAATAGATAATGAAATTCATCCCCTAATTTATTATTGTTACAAAGCTCGCATATGCGATCCTTTCTTTCGATTCCATTATATCTTCCAGTTACTACAGGCAATCTGTGATTTCCACATCGGAGCTTTGCTAAAGCAATTCTCAATGAGGGCGGCATTAATATCAAATATGGTTCCATAATGACCTTACTTTTAAAAATTCGGTAATTTAAACAACATGTACTATCGTTAATTTTACAGTGCCAATTTTGAGAATATGTATCACTTAATCTTAGTTTAAGGGCTGATTTCACCCATGAACTACTTACTTTTTCATATTCATACCACAAATTTGACATACCTAATTCATGCAAAACAGTATGTACATATCGAGTCCATTTAGAGGAAAATATATCATTATCTCGCAGGAGTTTCAAAATATTACACACCGTCGTTGAATACTTGACTTCTTTACCAGATATAGTTCTAAACCAATAGTTAACCATTCTTTCTTTTACAACTAATGATACTTCAAACCGACCTAATTCACCCAGTGCCATGCTATTCATCGTACTTTTTCTCAATCTTAACAATTGCTTACAATATTGTGCATGCAATGCCTCGATCTGCGCAATATTTTCAAAACCCCAGACTTCACTTCCATAAATAAGTACGGGCACCACTATCCGATCAAAAAGTTCTACCTGTATGTCTAAAGGAAGTCTTAACTTCCGAGATTTTATTATCAGACTATACATAGCTCTTTTAGCTTGAGTAATTTGCTTGTTCTGGGCTTTTTTGAACGTATTGTTATAATTAAACACTACGCCCAGGTATGTGTACTCATCAACCACCTCTACTTCTTCTCCGTCAAACATAAACGGTTCATATTTTTTTACTTTTCCTTTAGAAAAAATCACTACTTTCGTTTTACTAACATTAACTTTTAATAACCACAATTTACAATATTCACTAACGGCATCCAATGCTGATTGTAATTCACGTTCATTGGTTGCTAAAACTATCGTATCGTCTGCATATAATAATGAGAAAAGTTTCATAAACACTTCAATTCCATTATTGGACATTGCACTTTTTAGTTTTTTGGGCAACAAATCAATACCGGGATATCTATCTTTAATAAATAATTCAAAATCATTTATGTACAATGCAAAAAGTAAGGGGGATAAATTCTCCCCTTGTCTAACGCCAATGTTGCAACTAAAGTAATCAGATCTTTGAGAATCTTTCACAACACATGATTTCAAATTTGCATACATATTATGAATGACTTTAAATAGTTTTCCTCGAATGTTTTGCTGTAAAAGTTTACACCAAAGTAATGTTCGTGAGTGTGCTGCAACCTTTTTTTGTTCCTACCGGCGCACATGCACGGGCGTAGGAGCACATTTTTTCTCAGGGGGGGGGGGAGGGGGGTGGGGTCCTTTGCATACCCGAATAAGCATCGTTCCCATTTTCACGAAAATGTCTTGACAAGCATTTTTAAAAAGGTCTTCGCTTCTTTGGCACCCTTAATGTATGATTTGTGTATGGTGAAGCCGGAAAATAACATGATTTTGCCCAAATATGGGACGGTTTTGCCCGAAAATTACGTTGTATCATGCACCCTCAAGTGACATTACTTTGCCCGAATATGACCATGCCCGAATAGGCCTATGACTTATTTTATCTGACAATCAGGACACGGATTTGCCCGAATATGACCTGATCTTGCCCGAATCTGACATGTTTTGCCCAAATTTGAGGTGCCTTTTTTTCCAAAAATATGGTTGTTGGGTGTTTTTTTTACTTCAAGGGGGGCTGCAACCCTCACCTCGCCCCTATATATCAGTGCATGTCGTACGTGAGCACGAAGGAGGTAGTCAGTGTTCGGTATCTATACCGTCTTTCCCCCTTTGTTATTCGGCGCATCCTACCAATGTAAATATGTGTATGTATTATATGGGCAACCCCACGAAAAATGTCACCCAAGGATGGAAAAATGAAACTCATGGGACAGCCTTGTTAACTACTGGATAATAATGAGGAAGGACCATATTTTGATGACAAAAGGAAAAAAGTATGAAATTCAATGCAGAATTTTTTTTTTTGGGCCATTGAAGTTGGGACAAAAATTATACGCATTACCCCCCAAAATGATGAAATTTGCACCTGTTGTTTGTGAAATAAAATTCTAAAATATGGATCACTTCAGAACAATAATTCTACTTCTAATGACTTGTGTATGCTTTGTTTTAACATCATAGAAAAGGAAATTGTGTAAAAATCTTTACTTTTTGAAAACTGTTTTTGGATAAAATCTTGATTCTTACAACATTGATGTGTAATGTCCGTGACGTTTTGAATATAAAAGTTTTTGTAGAAGCAGAAGTCCTAATTCAATTTAATTCAAAATTCATTTGCAAAGCTAGAATGTGATATCATAAAGTATAGAAAGAGCATTTACTAAAATATTTGATGGTTTGTCCAGAATGGCGTCACGGACATTACGTCACGGCTGCGTCACGGACATTACATACATAGTGAAAAGTATAAAAAAAGCAGAGCTAAACATTTTCAAGTATTATTTTCTTATGTAAATGTCTTATTCTAGCCAAGAAATAAGATAATCCCAAATAACAGGGGGACTACTACCTTCCTGGTACAAATTTTAATAAATTGTATCATTAATCACATAGTGAACTTTGAGTCAGTACTCTGAACTATTTATGAAACTAAATCCCTTGCTCAATTTGAACATGCATGTCTCAATAATCAATAAAGACTTGACTATAACTTAGTGAGAGGAGAAAGAGATGGTTAAATCTCATATAGTATAATCAAATTGCAAAAATTATACTCTTAGTCCATGATTTTCCATGTGTTATGCCCATGATATACACAACTTTTTTTACATTTTACAATTTGTTTGCACAAAACAGCATTGTACCTCATCAAAAATGTATAATATCGTTTTAAATAGTTGAACATTTGGTTTACTGCACATTCTGTTGAAAATTTTCAAATTTTACAATAATTTGGGAAAAAATTGTTGCTATTTTTAAAATAATTTTTTTCTAATTGAAAAAAGTTGAAATATGATTTTTTTTTTCTGAAAACCGTTTGATTACATATCAAATGTACAATTAAAAAAGTTTCATGCACAATGGAGCATTTTTTGCGGGTTATTTCTGAGTATAGAGAAAGTGGACAAAAGTGTAATGTCCGTGACGATGAAAATGTAATGTCCGTGACGCAACGTTTTGTTGTCTAGATCACATATGCCTGGCCCGTGTCTCAACATACCACTTGGATTCAATTCATCATTGCCTTGTGTATAATTAAATATCTAAATCCCCTTTGTGACGTCTCAGAACTCACAGACTTTTGCAAAGATGTATATGGATGCAAAAAGTCATGTCCAATAAATGTAATGTCCGTGACGGCGCACATTTTGCAGAATTACTCGGTAACGAATTGGCTAAAAGTTCTGAAACTTTTTTTGAATACTTAACTAGGCTTTTGTTTTGTAATCAAAATAAAAGTTAGACATTAGTTAGAGGTATGAATTACTAGTGGCATTGGAAAGTCATGAAAATTCTCTGATTTGTAATGTCCGTGACGCTGGAGTTGCCCATAACGCTTATCGTCACCATTCATCACATTAAAGGGATCTAGTAACTTTGATGACATGTAAAATGTGCAAAAACCGACGAAGGATTGATTCATATTGTGTACATACGGTATATGTGATATATCATTGCGATATGACCAATTATGTCCACCAACATGGCTAGGTAAAATGTATACGGTGAGTGTCATGGTAATGAGCAAACATGCAAAGTGATGTTCACTAAAGTCATTGCACTGACTTTGTACACAGTTGGAATATTATTCTCCACTAGAGAATTTAACATCCGAACACTTAAATGATCTTTATAGCGAAAGAGAAGTTTGGATGACCGAAATCTGTTTTTTTTTTTAAAGCTTCTATTGGTAATACAAATACAATGAGATAATGTAAGAACCACTATTTACTAAGCAAAACTTTTTTTTTTTTTTTTTGGGGGGGGGGGGATTTTAACAATGTTACTAGATCCCTTTAATTTGATAGTACAACCACCACAATACCATCATGATATCACAAAGCTAAGATGTGTAAATAAACATACAATAACATGATATTCGGTGTTATTTTAGCTCCCAATACCATTGATCGTTGCCGAACGCAAAGATATGATCTAGTAATTGGATATTTCAATTTCAATTTCAAATTTATTTCACATCTCTAAAAACACAAAATATACAAATTTCAACAAATTACATACTATACATACAAATATAAGTTATGCATGTGGTGTGTACAGTATTACAGTGGATGTGGGGGATCTGCAAAGGATATAAATATCCTGTCGAGGCAGATCCCTTTGTTAACTGTAATGACTATAGAACTAGAATTGAACGAACAAATGATTTTAGTATTTTGTCGTATCACCCCCGCCCCTTACCCCACCCGCCCACCCTCTGTCATTATTGTGGATGAAAACAAGGCATATTTTGAATGTAATGATATATATTCATGTATCTATAAACAAAAATAAAATACACAATAAATAAGTTCATCAATTATACAAGATATATACATGCTTCTAACCGTAACACATAATTAAATACTTTTTAGTGAGGATTTAAATACATTTAATGAGGAGCATTGCGTGATATTATTTGGCAGGTAATTCCATACATCAGGACCTCTATGTTTAATGGATTTCTGTGCAAGCAATGTCTTTGGGTTAGACAAATGATATTTGATCATTGCCAATCATCTGTTAGTATACTACCACACCAATTTGATATTTCAACCCCCGCATTATCATCATGCAAAGCGCTGTTTGTGCACGTGAATATCACGATATTAGGCATCATATCATACACCAAATTATTATAACTCCAAATAACACGTCAACCGCAAAAGTAAGATTATCTCTATAGGGAGTGTGATAGGCCGGTCACTATCACATGAATTTAATCGATAAAACCACCACATTGATGATCATATTATTGAAGATAGTTGAGAGCCTATACAGAGCACATCAACATGTAATATCATGAAAACCGGTGTCATTTGAACTCCCAATAGCATTGATTTTTATCAACCGCAGATACAATGAATGGATTTTATCTCCATAAATGTAATATTTTGTCACCTATACCATTGCATTCGTGTGCTCATTCCATCACCACCATCGTGGGCGCATGAAGATGGATCAATAGCGTAGTTCTGCGTCATTTTAGCCCTTCGTCAACCACACATCCATTCATGGCTATCTCTGTTATAATAATTGTAATAGCTCGTCATCTACTAGTATTATATAATGCATCATTAGTATTGATATTCGTACAGCACTTCTAACATGTCTAATGCACAAATCATCAGGGTAAATCATATTTTTCGCGTCCATTTTAGATCTTGACAAAGTTGATTTCTACAGCGTTGATGTCTAGGAAGTTCTCGTAATACAGCACTTCTAATGCACAAATCATCAGGATAAATCATATTTTGGCGTCCATTTTAGATCTTGACAAAGTTGATTTCTACAGCGTTGATGTCTAGGAAGTTCTCGTAATACAGCACTTCTAATGCACAATAATCATCAGGATAAATCATTATTATTGGCGTCATTTTAGATCTTGACAACGTTGAATTCTACAGCGTTGATGTCTATAGGAAGTATGATAATTATGTCCCTTTAATACCTGTTATCACATTAATTTGATTGTCCAACCACATTATCACATGAACATACAATATCATCCTCAGGACATGCTGCGTCATTTTAACACCACAAAGCATTAATTTTCGTCAACCGCTTTGGTTTATACGTTTTGGTAAAGAGGACACTACACAAAATATTGTTTTGTGAGATAATGAAAAACTGAATGTCAAATTTGAAAGAGCATACAATTCTAATGACAGAATAAACTTTATTTGATCGAAATCGGTTCAGAAACGGCCAAAATATCCATAGACATAACCATTTGTAATAATTGTGGGGCCCCACAATTATTCAATAATTTTGAACCAGCCGTTAAAAGAATTTTTTTAATGCTTTCTCTTATGAAAAATTTATAAAAGAGGTTTTTAAATAGTTGTTGATTATCTCTTTTTCTAAACACTATTTCAACAAAACATCACATGCACAATATTTTATTTTAAATGGTTGAAACCAATGAGATTTTAGAGAGCGCCCTCTTCTGTTATAACGGCTGTTTTTTAATGATAACATGCTTTTTACTGGTAGTCGTTTTTAATGTTTGTATTTCTTTCGAGCATGATTATGATGATGCTGATTCTGCTGCTGCTGATAATAATGATAAAGACGATGAAGACTATTATTATAATTATTATGATGATGATGATGATGATGATGATGATGATGATGATGATGATGACGATGATGACGATGATGACGATGATGACGATGATGATGACGATGATGACGATGATGATGACGATGATGACGATGACGATGATGACGATGACGACGATGATTGTGATGACGATGATGATTGTGATGACGATGATGATTGTGATGACGATGATGATTGTGATGACGATGATGATTGTGATGACGATGATGATTGTGATGACGATGATGAGGGTGATGCTGATACTGCTGCTGCTGATGATGATAATGATGATGACGATGAAGACTATTATTATAATTATTATGATGATGATGATGATGATGATGATGATGATGATGATGATGACGATGATGACGATGATGACGATGATGACGATGATGATGACGATGATGACGATGATGATGACGATGATGACGATGACGATGATGACGATGACGACGATGATTGTGATGACGATGATGATTGTGATGACGATGATGATTGTGATGACGATGATGATTGTGATGACGATGATGATTGTGATGACGATGATGATTGTGATGACGATGATTGTGATGACGATGATGATTGTGATGATGACGGTGATGATTGTGATGACGGTGATGATTGTGATGATGGTGATGATTGTGATGATGGTGATGATTGTGATGATGGTGATGGTGATGATGGTGATGATGGTGATGATGATGATGGTGATGATGATGGTGATGATGATGATGATGATGATGGTGATGATGATGGTGATGATGATGATGGTGATGATGATGATGGTGATGATGATGGTGATGATGATGATGGTGATGATGATGGTGATGATGATGGTGATGATGATGGTGATGATGATGGTGATGATGATGGTGATGATGATGGTGATGATGATGATGATGGTGATGATGATGATGAATCATCGATGATGATGGTGATGGTGATGATGATGATGATGGGGATGATGATGGAGATGATGATGGGGATGATGATGATGGGGATGATGATGGGGATGATGATGGGGATGATGATGGGGATGATGATGGGGATGATGATGGGGATGATGATGGGGATGATGATGGGGATGATGATGGGGATGATGATGATGATGATGATGATGATGATGATGATGATGATGATGATGATGATGATGATGATGGGGATGATAATGACGTCGGTCATGATGATGGAAAAGACATAATGATGACATCGATTATGATATTAAATTGTAATTATTACGTGCTGTACCATCCTCGATATAAAGTCAACATGATTTGTCATTTTCATGGTCTTTATCTTCTGTTATCGTTAATAATCAATCAAAGATCTGCTTTTAAAAAGTTATCAATCTAAAAAAAAATCATTATTTCATTATTACTTTCAACATAATAATTGTGAGTGTATGATTATTGCGCCCATATATGGAGGTACGCGTAATATTTAGATTAAATCATAACTCAAAGATTATAATAATGCGGTTCCTAAATACTTCTCGACGAACTTTGGAAAATGGTTATTGATTCTGTTGCCATTAAATTTTGTGACAATCGTGTAGCTGTGGTCCCGATCGTGTGAAACAAAAAATAAATTTTACCCGTTTCGTTTTATTTCTCTTGGTACCTAGTTTAAACATTTTTGTTGGCTGGTTGAATTAATCTTGTAAAAGCCATTAGACCATACATTATTGGTAACTGCATTAGGCTTGTTATAATTTATCAGCATGTCATGCTCATGCATCTCGTTCATGGGTGTAAAACGTTACCACAAAGTGTACTTTACAAATTGGTGCTTTGCTTGGTTGATAAACGTTCGAACAAGGCACGAGCACCATCGTGAAAGAGCAAATCGGCTACGAAAACATGAACGGCGCGCGAACGCTTGGGGTGACAAAAATATAACCGAAATGCGATGACTTTCAAAACTGCCCGCCATGAAACTGTGAACGCGTGCCGAGATTGTGTATTGATAACTAATTCTCGACACCACTTAAGATATGGAAGAGGCCAATTCCAAAAGGACTTCACTCATGACATCATGATTAAAGAGAACGGGTTTGCGTTCAATACCGTAAAAGGAAATAAACTTGAATAAAACTAGCGCACTATACAATTTCTCAATGCATCTTTACATCATATAAATTCAAATTATTATATACATAATAATTGACATTGAATAATAAAAACACACTAGTCATTACTCTATACAAAATGAGTTGAGTCAACTTAAATAAAATAAAAACGAAATGCGTATGCATTGTGCAAAAACATGGCGGAATATTCGTAATGTGGCGTCCCGGTCACGTGAGGGCGCACATTTTATAGAAATTGTACGTTTGGTCATCGTCATAACTTTCCTACGTTAAAGGGGTTTAGTAACATTGTCCGAATCCTCAACACTTACTTGGAACTTTAGTCGCTCTCTCATACCTTGTCATATTCATATTAACAATAAAAGCACGGGAAAGGTTTCGGTTTTTTCAAATTTCCATTTCGTTCAAAAGGTCTACGGGATAATTTAAGCCATGTACAAAGTAAGTGCAATGAGTTAGTGAATATCACTTTGCATTTTTGCTCATATCTCAGCAAAAAAAAACAAAAACATCAAATGAACGTGAAATCTTCACACATTACTTTGTTGGACATATCAGATCACTCCAATACACATTGTATTAATCACTCATCACAGTTTGCACTTGTTAACAAAGTTACTAGATCCCTTTAACACCTCAGTCATTGAATATTTCTTTGAGTCGTCAGAACTGGATATACAACCTTCTAGATGTAAGCCCGACAAAATATGAAAATGTGCCCCGCGGAGCAACTTAGCCATGTCGAATATAATCTTTAAAATAGTACCATGTGGTATCTCAAACCTTTTTTTTTTAATGGCTAGCTGGCGAGATAACAAATGACGAAATAATGGGAGAAATTAAACTAATGCGCTTAATCTGCAAGGTCAACATTTGACCGAGTGTGAAAGGCATCTCTCTACTTGTCTGAACAAAATTAAAAGAACGAAATATGAATTCTCTCGCGCGAATGAACCTCGAATATGATTCCACGATGTTATTGAGAACCCCAAGTTATTTGAAAGGTTAATTACGGGCCGTGGGCGGCCAAACTGAAATGGGAGCACGTGAATCACCGAAAGTGACGATTTCTTTTCTTCTCCTCGGGATAATCCGAGTTAAATGCGAGAGGCTCACGTCCGAATAGCCTTTAGACTACTCCCCGATCGACTTAACGTGAAGTAGTCTTCCATCATGTCCAATATCGCATGGTCAAGCAAAAGGTTCACTGCCATTTAGGTCTACAACAATGCATTATTCTTCTATATAACTCAGTCGGTTTACTATTTTTTCGCCCATAGTATCAAAATAGGCTACATAAGATCTTGTGTACCATTCACTTTGTGTACTTACTATAATTAGATGATGATGATGATGATGATGATGATGATGATGATGATGATGATGATGATGATAAGAAGGAGGAGGAGAAGAATGAGGATGTGGTGGTGGTGGTGGTGGTGGTGGTGGTGGTGATGATGATGATGATGATGATGTTTATAATGATGATGATCATGGTAATAAATGTGACGACGGCGATGAAGACGACGAGCATGATGATGATGATGTTGGTGGAGGTGCTTATGTTGATGATGAAGAAGATGATGATAATGATGATGATCATGATCATCATGGTAATGATTGTGACAACGACGGCGGTGACAAAGAGGACTACGATGATGATGATGATTATCATGATGATAATGATGATCATGTTGATGACGATGATGATGATGATGGAGATGATGATGATGTTACTGCTGATGATGATGGTGGTGGTAGTAGTGGTGGTGGTGCTGGTGGTGGTGATTAACGTTGTCATCATAACCATCTTCATCATCAACATTATCATCATCACCATCACTACCCCTTTCATCATCTACATCATGGTGATGAATTCGACAGCGGCGACGACCACCACCACCACGATGATGAAGAAAGTGTTGGTGATGGTGATTATGATAATGTTGATGATGATGATAATGATGATGACGATGTTGATAATAAGAATAATAATGTAATGATGATGATGATGATGATGATGATGATGACGATGTTGATAAAAAGAAAAATAATATAATGATGATGAATATGGCGACGATGAAGATAATGTGGATGATGATGTAGATGAAGAAGAGGAAGAAGAGGAGGAGGAGGAGGAAGATAGTAATACTGAAGGTGGTAATTAAGGTGATGATGGTCGTGGTGATGATGATCATCATTCTCATCATAGTGATACATTTGACGACGGTGGCGACGAAAACTACCACGATGATAGGGGTGGTGGTGCTGATGATGATGATGACGATGTTGATAATAATAATGATGATGACGATGACGATGAATAGGACGAAGGCGGCGATGATAATGAGGTTGATGATGGAGATGAAGATGAGGAGGAGAAGGAGGAGGAGGAGGAGGAGGAGGAGGAGGAGGAGGAGGAGAATAGTAATAATGATGGCGGTGATGGTGGTGGTGGTGGTGGTGGTGATGATGATTACGCTGATGATGATGATGATGATGATGGGGATGATGATTATTATAATGATGATGAATGTGACGACGGCTACGAGGACGACGATCATGATGATTATCATGGTGCTGGTGATGATGATGTTGATGATGGTAGTGATGATGATGATGGTGGTGGTAATCGTGATGGTGATGATGATGATGATGATGATGATGATGATGGTGGTGATCGTGATGATGATGATGATGATGATGATGATGATGATGATGATGATGATGATGATGATGATGATGATGATGATGATGATAATATTGATGGTGAAGATGATAATGATGTTGATATAATGATGATGATGATGATGATGATGATGATGATGATGATGATGATGATGATGATGATGATGATGATGATGATGAGGAGGAGGATGAGGATGATGAGGATGATGATGATGATGAGGAAGATGAGGATTATGAGGCTGATGATGATGATGATGATGAAGATGATGATGATGTCGACGACTAGTGTCACGACGGATACGATAATGACGACGACAATGATGGTGGTGATGATTATGTTGATGTTGATATTAATGTGCATTAGTGTGGTGTGGTGTGGACTAGTGTGGGGTGGTGTAATGTGATGTGGTGTGGTGTAATGCCCGGCGCAGACAGAGCCGACTCGACTGGTTGTCATTCCGATCGGCTCAGTTTTCAGTGCCTCGCGACACACATTTTGCCAGTCGAGAGACAGTCGGATGCCAGTTGGGGCCGATTCAACACGATAAATCTGCTCCGACCGACCGGGCCCAACTCTAGCCTGATCAAAACCAGTCGGATCGGGTCGAGTCGGCTCTGTCTGCGCCGGGCTTAATGTGGTGTGGTGTGGCGTGGTGTGGTGTAGTGTGGTCTAGTGTGATGTGGTGTGGTGTGATGTGAAGTGGCTTGATGTGGTATGGTGTGGTTTGGTTTGATGTGGTGTGGTGTGGGTGTCGCGGTGTTTCTTCCTCATCCCTTTTGTTTGGTATCACGTATGACCAGCAATCAGCCCCCGACTAAGTCTACGACCAGAAGACGTCACCACTCCGGTCACTACAGTCGGCAACCAGTGGTATCATACTTTAGCAAAAATCGAATAGTGTGTGATCGTTTTTTAGTTTATATCGCATTCGTCGCACTACGGGTGTACGACAAGTAAAGAGGGTAAACTTCCTAGGACAAACGTGAGTGTGCTGTACAAATTGTATATCAAAATGTATGGCTTTGTTAGCTTTTGAAGTCAACCTCTAAGGAATATTCACGTATAATGTTTTATGTGTTTTCGGAATGAAGATTATGTCGGAGACCCAAGTTGTAAAAAAAATGAAATAAGTTCAATTTTTGTTCTCAGATCTTTGGCCGGGTCGTCTGTGACCCTCGGAATGGAAGGAATTTCTTACGATATTCTCTTCGATTGAGCCTTCGATTGTCGTGTAACAACAACATGATTACCGTACAACAACAGAACATTGCAGGACTGTCACATAGAGAGGTATTTCTTACAATAATCCCAACAATAGTCGTGTATCAATCGTATGATTGGCGTACAAAATTCGACCATCGCATGACTGCATGTCGTAGGACAATTGTGTATATTATGATAATCGTAGGGGCCTAATACGACTGTCGTGGGAACATCGTACGGTTTGACTTCAACAGCGTGACCTCCTTTCCCAGGGCAACTTACAAGACATGAAAGCTACCGATAACGCAACTTTCAAAGTCATCTCTTCTCTTCTCATTAAGGCTCTAGTCACAATGAAACCCGTGATGATTATGTCGTGGGCCTTTCGTACGAAATGTACATTTTCTGACGTGGTTAAAGTTCGTGGTCGGAATGACATTTTAGATGCTATCACGATATAGGAACAGAGAAGTCAGAACATTCCGTGGTTATATCGCGGCTTTATCGTAGGACAACAAACTTTTGGCTTCCACAACATTTCATTTTTTCGTTCGAATGTCGTACGATTGTCGTATGATATTATCCCGACACAGTAGGACAAACAAATCGTGGATCTGTCGTGGCATTACAAATAAGGTAGGCCGCATTTCACGCCACGACAGATTTGTCGTCGTATGACACCCATTTATTCGTACGATGGTCGTGCGACTATCGTACAACATCACAAAATCAAGCCACAAAATCCCCCAAATGTTCGTCGTGAACCTGTCGTGAACCTGTCGTGGGTCCATTGTGACGAGGGTTTATGCTGATATATACTGCTACACTTAAAGGGAAGCACAATTCTGTCATCTTCACCTATTACAAATCCTGTCACTTCTAGTCGTTTATTATTTTCCTCTTACCACTCTTCTCTACTTTTACCGCAACTGGAGGGTGCCATATTGTGAAACAGACAAAATGACGTTGCATACGGACTCAAAAGAAGAGGGTTACGTAGTCGCAGCTCTTTCAGTGGTTGTATAACCCAAAATCTGCTGAGTACGTACTCAAAGTGTTTGGAACTCAAACTGTTTCACAACATGGCAGCCTTCAGTGGGCAGAAATGGCAGAGAGCAGTAGTTACAAACAAATATTTTGTCATTACCATGGTTACCTGTGATACCCTTGATGAAATATGTAACTAGAAGAGACGGGATGTATGTGCTTATCAGCAAATTTAAGCAAATGATGTCAGCATGTAGCTTCCCTTTAATTATTATTGCTGAATTATAGTACGTGATCTCGCATACAAATGAAGAGGCGAAGCTGCTGCCATTCAGAGACATAAATCACTCGATGTTTGATAGTAGTTAGCGACGTCGTCGTCGTCGTAAATGTCAACGCCATCATTATGGGCTCATTTCCGAGCGAACATCTCAGAGGCGCAGAGAAGTGGGTTTGCCCGCCTACGCCATTATTGTGTAATATTTGAAAAGCGTACGTTTATATACTGAACATGCTATTAAGGAGTCAAAGGTTAATGCACGAACGCATCTTACAGCCATCACATTCCCATCACGACGCGAAAGACACGGGAGATGCGCGTCGGCGCAGACAGCGGTCGCCGCGTGCCCAACATTCTTGGCGCCATAAATCACGAAACATGATTCAGAACGAAATTAAAGAATTATTGCATGAGCGTGTGGCTGATATGTTGTTTTTAACGCATCGTCGAACGCATGTTTCGAATAACGCAATATGTCATTTTTAATCGTACGCATTTCATGTCACACACGCGCCGTATCTCTCCAAGAAAACCGATTTCCAGGGACGCTCGGCCTCTCTCACCCTCCCTCGGAATAATTGGTATTTATTTATGCCAACATTAATGTTCTCGCGATTATTTTATCGTTTAACAATCGATGTGATGTGTTATAAAAGAGCAAGAGGAACAGAAAACGAAAGAGGGTTTAAATTGTAGCTCCAAGCAACCATCTGGCGAGAGGTTTACGAGAGTGTCGTTCGACCAACTTGAGTTCCGGCGTCCCTCTCACGAACGAGATCCCTGCAACATAATGGATGTCGAACAACGAATGGTGAGGGGGAAAACAAACAAAAACGCGCGAGAGAGAAGTGGGGAACAATGTTAAATATGGAAGTTTCCCCTCAGGGTAAATTAGCGACGAATTACTCTGGCATATGCCGAGTTAACTACGTTCAAGTATCCGCGATGGAGGGGTGTCGGTTGACGGGCGCGCTCGCGATAGAGAGAGAAGAAGGGGGATGACGAAACGCTGCCACCACCGCCTCAGCCAGTCTTGGTCCACTAGTGGCGGCCTGACCGAGCTGGCGAATGTATATACTATCAACTTTTGTATGAATTATAAATGGAGAAGAATGTATGAAGACCAACAAATGAAAGGAAATATTGTAACTTTTTTTACAAAGGAGAGTCAAAACTTTGACGCGCGAAAGTGAAAGGCGCGGCCATCAATTACCCGGAGGAAGACGGCGCGAGAGGTTGGCTGTCGCTTGGGGACGCGCGTCCGAATAGTGTGACGGAGAGGGGGTGACGAAGATCGCCCACTCGACGGTATACACATGTAGAGAGGCGTGGAGTATAATACTTAGTAACCAGTGGATGTTTTCTTGCAAGTTACAAATGACAGAAAGCTGTTCAAATGTATCTTCCTTTTCTCACTCATGTGGTGTTTTTTTTGTTTTTTTTTATTGTGAGTGTTCGGTGTCGCATCTCACAATTACCTATGATAATCGTTTTCCTTTCTAATTACACACCGATCAGTCTTGTTTCGCTGGGGCATGCCAAACTCGATTTCATATTGCACAAAATTGTTTTATTTTAAGAGACTCGGATTGCTTGATGTGTCCTTCACCCTTTTTGTTAAAGAGAGGGGGGATGGATAAAGGGTATAATCTTGGACAGAAACTGTCACCGTCGTAAAGTAGCTGAAAGGTTTTAAAGGTAATCTTGGGCGTTTGTTATTCGCAAAATTCCGTGTCTCGTGATTCCGTCTTGTTTTGGTGCGTATTTAACTTAGAACATAATCTAGTAGCAGATACAAAGTAGTGGTTGCAAAATATGTTGGCACTCGCGAGTTATTTGGTATTTAAGGAAATGATTGGACTCTCGGCAAATATTTATCTCTTAAATTTAACGTTTCCCTCTTATTTTGATATGCTGTGTGTGAATGTGATTTTATAAATTTAAAAAGAAACACGGGCAATGAAAATTAAGGGGTTTCAGGGACGAGGGCCGTACAAGGGTTTTCTATAGCTCAGTCGGTAAGAGCACCGGTCTAGCAATCCGGAGGTCTCGGGTTCGAATCCCGTTGGAATCCCATTTTCTTTGCTCTCTTTCAATCACATTATATATTTCTGGTCAGTTTCTTTATATGTTTGAATAAATTATTACAAAAAGCTGCATCACTTCGGTGATCCCTCGCATATATCCCCAAGTTGATTTTTATCCTTCGGGTTTATGTCAGGTTTATAATGGCTTCTGACCACACGGGCAATGAAAATAAAGGGGTTTCAGGGACGAGCGCCGTACTATGGTATTCTATAGCTCAGTCGGTAAGAGCACCGGTCTAGCAATCCAGAGGTCTCGGGTTCGAATCCCGCTTGAATCCCATTTTCTTTGCTCTTTTTCAATCACATTATCTATTTCTGGTCAGTTTCTTTATATATGTTTGAATTAATTCTTACAAAAAGCTGCATCACTTCGGTGATCCCTCGCATATATCCCCAAGTTGATTTCTATCCTTCGGGTTTATGTCAGGTTTATAATAGCTTCTGACCACACGGGCAATGAAAATTAAGGGGTTTCAGGGACGAGCGCCGTACTAGGGTTTTCTATAGCTCAGTCGGTAAGAGCACCGGTCTAGCAATCCGGAGGTCTCGGGTTCGAATGCCGTCGGAATCCCATTTTCTTTGCTCCTTTTCAATCAAATTTAAAAAGAGTCAGATTAGGTCCTAAAATCTCTATCATTGACCCCATGGAAGGCATGCAGGAGTGCCATGTTCGCACACCTGAAAATAGGTCATTCAGTCTTTGGTTTAAAACAAAATTGGACTGTTAATACCTGTATTTTGTATGTCTTGTATTTTTAAACAGAAAATAAGAATCAATCAATCAATCATAGGGGGAACAATAGATGGAGAGAAGGCGCCACCGCCAACGTCGGACGTACAGTTCAGGGAGCTCCGGCGAGCATCAAAAATAAACGCTGGCCTGGAACAAGCTCCCAAACGAAGTAGTCAATAGTACATCACCAGAGGTGTATACAAACAATGTCAGCCAGAGCCACCTACGATTCGACTAGAACAAAGCAGCGCCCTCTGTCTTAAAGGGCAATGAAACCCAAGCAAAATGTTGCTTTCATAGTCTTGAAAAGATTAAGGGGAATAATCTCTGAAAGTAAGAGCATAATCGGGCAAGAAACAAGAAAACTATGGCTCTTTGAAGATGTACATTTATTCCTATGGGGAACTCAAATTGGCAACGCACTCTGATAAGTGTGTGGACAACTCCCCATATGTTTTGTACACAAATGTTCCAATTTTTACAGTTTTTGTCATAGTCACATTTTTCCAATCCCCCAACTCTTGATATGTTATGTATACAAGCATTCTACAAAACATATGTTGAACTCGAACGAAGGGTAAACATAAATTTTGAGAAAATTTAACAAAATTGAAATTTTGTGTACAAAATGTATGGGGAGTTGTCCACAACTTTGCCAGAGTGCGTTGCCAATTTGAGTAACTCGAAAAAATACATGGCTCTTTTCAAAGAGCCATAGTTTTCTTATTTCTTGACCGATTGTGCTCAAATTTTCAGGGACTATTCATTATATTTAGTGTCTTATAGTGCATACAACAGTTTGTCTGGATTTCATTGTCCTTTAATCCGGTGCATTATACCTTGCGGTCCTGCACTGTACCACATCCAGATCCAGATCCAGATCCAGGAACCCTTTTCAGATGCAAAATCGTACATGAGTCGTTGCTGCCCCCGATGGTAGTTCTGATAGGATCGAAAGCCAATTAGACCCTCAACGGACTCTCATTTTAAAACAAATGTGTTATTTTGAATGTTGATAACAATTTTCAGTAGTCCTTTTCTTAATTAACATATGCGCCTGTTCCGATATTTACTTACTTTGAATGTTATTTTTTATCGCAACAACATTAAATTTCTAGGGCAGTAATCATTGTGTTTTAAAGCCAAATGACAGTACTGGGAAACGCCCCACCCACAAAGAACTGAAAACATACGCTTTTGTCACCAACCATGTGAAAGAATATATCATAACTTATCTGTTTATGCAAAGATTTGGACACAAACTGCGTTAAAATTGAATATTTGAGCAATAAAATGTTCGAAATTAATACTGTCAGTGGCTGACATAATTAAACCGCATGTTCGCGGCTGCGTGCAATGCCTATGGTCAATGCTGCACCACGTGCGCTCTGGACGCAAACGAGCGTATAGCTACGCCGGCGTAACGGGCCGAACTGGCGGTGAATTTAGGCCCAATGTCAGCGGCATGAATAAACATTTCAACTGATATTTCTAAATTTAACGATACTAAGGTTCGGATTTTTCCACACGAGCCCTTTGTTATACTATTTCAACAATGATAATCAATTAGTTTTGGCCTAATTACTTTCGGTCATTTTCCACAAACTGTCATTTGGCTTTAAAGGACAATGAAATCCAGACAAATTGTTGTGTGCACTATAAGACACTAAATATAATGAATAGTCTCTGAAAATTTGAGCACAATCGGTCAAGAAAAAAAACTATGGCTCTTTGAAAAGAGCCATGTATTTCTTCGAGTGACTCAAATTGGCAACGCACTCTGGCAAAGTTGTGGACAACTCCCCATACATTTTGTACACAAAATTTCAGTTTTGTTCAATTTTCTCAAAATGTATGTTTACCCTTCGTTCGAGTTCAACATATGTTTTGTAGAATGCTTTTATACATAACATATCATGAGTTGGGGGAATGGAAAAATGTGACTATGAAGAAAACTGTAAAAATGGGAACATTTGTGTACAAAACATATGGGGAGTTGTCCACACACTTATCAGAGTGCGTTGCCAATTTGAGTTCCCCATAGGAATAAATGGACGTCTTCAAAGAGCCGTAGTTTTCTTGTTTCTTACCCGAGTATGCTCTAACTTTCAGAGATTATTCTTCTTAATCTCTTCAAGACTATGAAGGCAACATTTTGCTTGGGTTTCATTGCCCTTTAAGACAGATAATCTATATCCGAATTGAGTTTTCATCAAATACTCCACATTGCCTTTAAATTTCGATTTACGCGCATGTGCAGTCAAGTTTGCTTGAACGTGGAATGCTAATCGCCCACTTTAACACATCCCAGATATAAACAAACCATTAATCAAAGTTACCATCTTCGCCTCCACTGCTACATTCGCACGTTATATGCAAGAAGATCCATGGGCGTGCCGCATGGGGGCACATTTTTTTTTCAGGGGGGCCGAGAGGTCTTTTGCCCGAATAAATATCATTACGGCCTTTTCACCTGACAGGCAAAATAAAAGGTCCTCGCCTCTCTGATGCTAGCCTTTTAACAGGGCGATCGCGTCTAAATGGCTGCGCTGCAGGAACGACTGAACGCATGGTGGAGACTATCCGGCGAGTGGTGAAGCCACGAGAGAGTGTGCATGTTAGTCGCGCTGCCCAGTCGTTCCGTGCATTCAACTCAGCTCAGACGAGACAGGCTTGTCAAAAGACTACTCTGGTGCCTGAATATGATGATATGCTTTTGATGGTTTATAGTACAAAAATAACACGGTTTTGCCCGAATATAAGACGGTTTTGCCCGAAAATGACGTCATATTGCTCTAAAATGACATGACTTTGCCCAAATATGACATTATTTTGCACGAATATGGCATAGATTTGCCCGAATATGACAGTATTTTCCCCGGATTTGACATGGTTTGCCCGAATTTTAGGTGATATTATTTGCCCGAATATGGTCGTTTTTAAAACCCCGGGAGTGGGGGAGAGGGGATGCAGCCCCCTAGCCACCCCCCCCCCCCCCCTGCCTCTTACGCCTATATGGGTAAACCGAAATTCAGTCACCGTTTCGACGGTTGTTCTACTCTATTTGGTTACACAGACCAACTTCACCATGGTTATTTATAGCCCGGTCACATATCAACGGATTGCGTAAACGGACGTCAAACGGAGAGCTAAATTTCCCATTCGTTCGTCTCCGTTCGTATGCGTTTCTTGTCCGTTCCTTGTCCGGTGATGTACGTTGTTCTATGTTTTGTACATAAAGCAATGGAGACGACTTTCATCACCGGCTAATTTCATTTTCGCAAATTTTCTATTCGTTGGGCATTCGTTTCCACTATCCGTTGATATCTGACCGGGCCATGAGAGGTATATGAAAATTAAAATGTATTAAAAAAAAATGCATTGAGAGTCAGAGCTGAGAAGTCTCTCCACCTAAGAAGAAGATTCACTTTTATTTAAATGAATTAGTAAAGCAATTTAAAGGTATCACTGTCTTTAGGTCCGGTATAGATCAATTTTAACTCAATCTCATGCAACGACATACAACTCGCACAAAACATTCAAAGGCTTTAACAATGGACAGAATTGTAATATCAAAGAAGAATAGAGAAATACAAAATAATATAATTTACATGTTCCGGATTATGGCTTGGGATTGGGATTTGGATTAGGATTATGTTAAAGGGATTTAGTAACATTGTCCAAATCACTCTTCGCATATTGGTGTTTTCGAAACTCCTACCCTGCCCTTTTTTCAGCTGGTGAAAATGAAAGCGGGCGGTCGCGAACGTTAAAATCATAAATTCATAATTGAACGTGTCTGCAAACCAAAAAATATATTAAAAAAATAGAAACCTATATTATACCAATCTTCAACAAAAAAGTAAATAGGGATCCAGACCTTCAATTTTAAGAAAATAATTGCGCATTCAATCCATCGACCGCACCATACTATACTGAACATGAACATTATTCGCATTCAGAAAGTAAAAGCAAACCAAGTTGTTATTTTTAGATATTATTTTTTTCGACCGCCGTTAACGTAACACATTTTACCACCCGCACCAAAAAGCGCAGAAAACAGTCGGCGCATGACTGGATTCGATGTACTATTATAATCATGATAATACAACCAAATGCGGATCATTAGCAGTGCATAGTTTTGCGTCATGTGTTTGGGTTCACATACGCTTCAACTTGATTTAATTGATTTTTAATTTGTGATTGAAAAAGCGCTTTATTTCAAAATTGACACACTTTTTGTTTTACAGTTATAACATCAATAAGTACATTATCCAGTCTTTGTCACATTGGTCAATTCATATGAATGATGGATTCCATGGTGTGTGTGTGTGTGTGTGTGTGTGTGTGTGTGTGCGTGTGCGTGTGCGTGCGCGTGCGCGTGCGCGTGCGTGTGCGTGTGCGTGTGCGTGTGTGTGTGTGTGTGTGTGTGTGTGTGTGTGTGTGTGTGTGTGTGTGTGTGTGTGTGCGTGCATGCATGTGTGTGTTTGTGCGTTTTTGTGTGTGTTTTCCACTCCCTGGGGAGCATTTGAGCCAGGCAACCTTGTGGGCGCACACAATGCTAAGGAACTACCTTTTATCGTTCCGGGTACCCATTTATACACCTGGATGGAGAGCAGCAAATGTGGATAAATTTTCTTGCTGAATGATTAACGAGATGGGCATATACTCTTTGTTCGAACTCGGGACCTCACGATTGGAAGACACGCGCTCTACCAATCTTGCCCCATCACGTCCATAATATAACATCCATTTAACGTGAAATATTCACACATTACTCAGTGGACATATCAGATCACAAACATACACATGTCATCAACCTTTCATCACTTTTTGCAAATGTCAACAAAGTTACTATAGATCCCTTTGAATGATTATCACCAATAGATTACAGGACAAAAATGCTAGGGTAATTGAAATCATAACAAATTCAGCTCAACTTGCTCTAAGCACAGGGTTGGGGAAATCACGAATTAAAACAAGTACAAAAAAAAAAAAAATCGATGACGGGGGGGGGGGGGGGGTACTTATAAGATGAATTCCCGCTGCGTACACTATTAAAACGCTGTGTAAAAATGATTGTTGAATCTTTTCATACAACTTTAGGTGTAGCATGATAAGTTGTACAAAGAAGGGTTGTGTTAAGCAGCCATTGTTCAAGCGCTGTTGAAACGTGTTAAATCACGTGATAGTTTCGACCGCAAAATCACCGCGTCAAAACCTCTTTTGTCCCTCCGCAAACCAAGCGAATCGAGATAGCGCAGTCAGTAGAGAGTGAGACTTATAACCCAAAGACCCCCGGTTCGAATCCTACCCTTGCCGCTTTTACATCTTGTTTGTATTTGCTATTTCAACAAGGCTCTGATGATAGTCATTGGAAGAGTGAAGATCTTGCTTGTCAAAAATACATGTGACAAATACAAGTGGGGAAAAACAAAGATGAAAAAATTAGTTAACTGGCCCAGCGAGGTCGATCCGGTAGTTGACGTCCAGTAGCATACACAATTGGCCTGGCCAGAGTAGAAGTGGGCCGTAGTAAATTTGATTTTTATCCATGAGGTGTCAGTGTTGTTTTTCAGCCTCATATAGTAAATTGTTCAGACTGTAAAATATAGAGTGAAGTGATTCACTATACAAGTTTATCATTCCTGTCAGTTTTAGGCCCCGTTGCAGAAAGAGATCCAATCGGCGATTGTAAGTTACACTTATTTGTAAGTCAGAAGATTTACGCGTTTCAACCAATCAGATTTGGACATTCAGAACACATGGGTCCCGTTGCAGAAAGAGATACACTCGATTGTAAGTTACTCTAACTACAGTATACTACGACGTAACAAAATAGTTTGGGAAAACCCAACGCTATATTTAGAATCAAACGTCCAATGTCAAGTGCCAGATATCTGTTTTATATATATATTTCCCAATCGAGCTTACGTCCTTTTGGCGCAGAACTATTATTTTGATGCAGCGCATTATGTGACGGAATTGTATCTTTACAGTATTACCGAGCAATATCATATCTACATATTAAAGTTGGTATTGGTTTCCAGTCTGTTTTCCATATTCCACTGGTTCTGCTTGGTTGTGATACGCCCATGACCATGATGACAGTACCGTGTGCTATATTAGAAGAATAGAGTGCTCACAGAAGCAGTGAAGTACGTCAGAATAATCAGGATAACTGTATAGTTTATCGAATTGTCACGCATTGCAAAGGCGTGGCCTGTACGATTGTACGTGTGTTTATCGAAATGGCTACTGGAGGAGTAGAAACTCCCGAGAGTCTCATGTGTCCGGTGTGTCTGTTGTGTCTTTCATGCGGACACACGTTCTGCAGGAAGTGTCTCAGGGAACATGACGCGTCCCACCAGGACAGAGGCCACATGGTGTGCCCTGTCTGCAGGAAACACACAAAGCTCCAGAGGGAACGAGTCGAAGGGCTTCGGGACAACGTGACGGTCAATGGACTCGTGGATGATTACCGGAACAATACAGGAGGACTATTTGCTTCCCCTAAGGTTAGAAAAAAACGCACAGTGCGCAAGGTGAAAGAAGACGCCGTTTCCTTCTGCAAGGAATGCAACCACTACGTGGTGGGTAATTGTCACATTGGTAATCAACGGATGTCTGCATTCTTCGTAAACCACCAGGTGTTGTCCACTCCAGGGGCCATATCATTGTCTGATCGAATCCAAAGGGTAAAACAGACTCGCCCAACCGTGAGGGTCAATAAGACAGTAGACCTACGAAGCAGTATGGATGGAATGACAGCATCTGATAATACTGTAATCATTGTTTACGGTCTTAGTGGGCATGGTGCAGACAAAGTAGATCCAGAGGGAAACACGTCAGAACACCTCACACAGGATAGATGTTACTTTGACCTTGCCCATCAGAGCCACACTGGCAACACTGTGGCATCGATGTATGGTATGAGGAGCCAGCTACAGATATATTCACAAAACTTGACATGGATACTTGACATGGATCCCAAGAAGATATCTTATAATAGCCATTGGTACCCTATACTTACTTCTAACGACAAAAATGAAATCATAATTGCTGATGGACGGGCTAGCATCATGATCTACGACCCGACCATAAGTACCAAGCTGTGTACCATTATGACGAACGAACCATCAGAGCAGGCGTTTGAAACCGGGTCAGGAGCCATCATTGCCAGCACGTGTTGTTACACCGACCCCAGCAAGGTGACGGCCTATGACAGGAGTGGGGCGGTAGGAGACACCCTGACGGCCGAGGGAGTGGCTGTATGCTGCAGCAGACAACCAAGACAGAGTCTATGTCGCCAGCGTGAATCGTGATCATGCAGGTAAAGTGGTCATCACGCAGTACAAGATGGACGGTCTGAAGTTCACGAAAGTCTTTCAGTTTAAGGAAATTAAGCTGATTCTGAATGGCGATTGGTGTTACATGGTATCTCTGTCATGTGACATGCTTGCTCTCGCCTGTGATAAAAAGTTGTATTTCATCAAAGTACAGCCTTCATAAATAGTCAGTCTTGTAAAAAGAATTGTGAATGCGCTCGTGTGATGTGCCAAAAGTATCTCAATAATACATTTAATAATTACACGGTCCCATATTCTTAACAAATTCGACACAAACTTAATATCTTAACGGTTCGTGGCCAATCGGCTCTAGATAAGACCCCCCCCCAACTTGTAGACAAGACCCACTACGAATCTCTTACGACATCACCAAGATACCGTGACGATAACGCGATGTTTTGGCAAGATACCGTCACGACTTCATCAAGAGCTAACAAGAATTGAACAAGAATCATCGATTCGTTAAGAAGAAGATACGATGCTATCAAGACGTTGCCAAGACATCACCAAGATGTCAACAAGACATCAGCAATACGTCGTCAAGACCTGTGTGTCACGTGGGAAAGCGCCGGATTTTCACTTTCTATGAACATGATGAATGTTTATGTGCAATTATGTTTGTATGCGTTTCCTGATATCAGAGGCTTTGGTAAAATTTTACATTAAGTTGCTGTCTTAATATACTTTAAGTTATTTTAATCTTTTCTTATTTACGAACGTACGTATTGTTTCATGTTTTCTGAGGGCTTTCACCTGCATATCATTACCCATATTTTACTTGACAAACAATGTAGCTCGGTCTTCACCACCTACCCATCCGGAAATGAAATCAATCTAGACCTATAGATCGTGGCGATTCGTGATCATAATCGTGAAAGTGGGACGGCCCCTTTAGTAGGACTAGGATGCAGTCACATATCACCGGATAGTGTAAACTACAAAATTCTTGGGGGGGGGGGGGGGGGGGGCCGAGGTATTTCGCCCGAATACTTTTCCTTCCCAACTTTTCATCTGATAAGCCAACAACAAAAAAGCGCCTATATATATGATGCCCGAAAATGATAATTATGTTTTTGATTGCTCAGTCCGAAAATAACACGATTTTGCCCGAATATGAGACGGTTTTAACATGAGTTTGCCAGAATATGACATGGGTTGCCCGAATATGATATGGTTTTGCCCGAATTTCAGGTGCTTTTCGCCCGAATATAGCCGTTTTCAAAACTCCCGGGGGGCTTCAGCCCCCTGCCCACCCCCTCCTCTTACGCCTATAAAGGTCGGGCTGATAGGTAGGGATATACGAATTATTTGGGGCACATTCTTTGTATTCTCTCTACTATGCATGCACTGCCATCAGACCATTATTCGGATGGCAATATATAGCCATAAAACGTATAGCTCTACAAATGTTATCTTGTGAACTTGCTCTACCTTCTTGTACTCCATACAATTTAAAAAGATGTATTATTTTGATTTTTGAAGATGATACATGTAGCGATGGATGTTTCATTTTTTGTCAAGAGCAAAAAGCGGAATAGAACTAATTGCATCTGTTTGTACATGATGTAAATATGAGTATTCTTACTTGTTTCGTTGTGTATTGTTTTTTAGAACGACATTAGACAGGAATACCCTTGGTTTATAACGTACGAGTATTGTGAGCATTTCATTAAAAAGGGTTTCATATTCATGCAATGAAAATTTTGAAATATTACGTAAGCATACCTGTGCTGTAAGTATGGTCTTTTTTTACTTGACTACCTTAGTCATGTTAGTGTTGTTTTGACATTTTGACTAAGGGACTAATCCTATATCAGCCTGCATGAGCCTTATACAAGCTTCAAAATATTATCAAAATAGATAGAAATTATCATAACTGATTACCTATTGGCGCTATATTTATACTGTACTGTATGCCTTATATGAATCATAACATGCATTTGTTTTGTCTTGTATCCGGCTGCGGAAGTTGTATGCACGCTATAAGCATATTTATGTTTAAAACATATGTAAACGGTTGTTAAATGGAGTTAGTAACATTGTCAATATCCGCAAAACCTTTTTAGAACTCTAGCGATTCTCCCATGTCTAGCGTGCCGAGGGTCTATAAAGGACTATTACTTGCACCCTATATATATGCCTATAATATACTTACTTTTCCCCGCTCTCTCTCAAACTCAAACTGCAGTTTTCTAACTTCACCTCCATTTCACTTTCGCAGTTTTAAAAACTCTCCTCAATTTTTCCCAATTCACAATCTCACTTTCAAGTTCACTATACTCATATCACATTTTACCAGCAGCCCCAAAACTAAGAACAGGCTAGGGCAATTTATATTCAGGTATAATACGTGTTTGGTAGTTTATTGTGTGACTTATAGCATGGTGCTTATAGTATCAAGAATACAAAATGTATATGGGCCACCCCTCTCTCTTTTTTGGAGCGTCTTATCGAGTCTCGAGCATGACCCACCCCCCCCCCCCCCAACCCCACCCCTCCTAGCCCAGCCAGCCAGTATGGAGTAAATCCAGCCCTCTCTATTTTTCTGGAGCGTCTTCTCGAGCATGACCCCACCCCCCCCCCCAACCCCACCCCTCCTAGCCCAGCCAGCCAGTATGAATGAAATCCAGCCCTCTCTCTTTTTTGGAGCGTCTTCTCGAGTATGACCCCACCCCCCCCCCCCCCCCCCCCCCTCCTAGCCCAGTCAGCCAGTATGACTGAAATCGTGAAAGTGTTCAGACTTGAAAGTCTCTATTGGATACTTTCAATTGTGTACACAGTTAGTACCATGGAATGTTCACACATCACTCGGTGGACTTTACAGATCACGGAAATACACATTTTATCAACCCTTTTGGCGCATGATTTATCTTGAATATTTGTTATGATTAATTCTGATTGTATGGAATTATGTAAGGAAATTAACCATATTTTATTGTTTAACCCTACACCAGTTTGATTCATGTGGAAAACGCAAACATAGTATGCCAATGAAGTAAGCCTTTGATTTGGTATAATTCTTGTATGGAACAGGGGGATCTTTCATTAATCTGTACGTATGAAGTCATACTAAAAACACAAGCATCTTAAAGTAAATATAGTATATTTTGAGTCAGAAAATGTAAGGTCAAACATATTTGTATTGTTTACAACATTTGTGTTTAACTGCATAATTCAAGGTGCACCTGTAAAGTGTCAGAAATTGCCCCAAATGATATTTGAGACTTCTATTCTATACCACAATCATTGTACGATATGTCCGAATGATGTGTGAAAGTTTCATTGAAAAAGAATACTGCTTTCCTGGTTAAAAAAGCGAAAATTTCAGCTTTTACAACGAATTACTGTATAACGTCTACGAGGTTTATTACCGTTCATTAACGCTCTTGAGCTGAATGATTATCAATGATAATTATCTTCATACTAAAGGGACATTTGGAAACATCTAACCCTATTTTATTCTTCTCTTACCATAAGCTAAACAACACGGTAGAAGAGAAACGAGGAAGCTCCAAGTAATTTTCGTGGAGTTATAGACACTTTACAGGCCTCCCTTTAAAATGATAAAACGTGTGTGTGTGTGTGTGTGTGTGTGTGTGTGTGTGTGTGTGTGTGTGTGTGTGTGTGTGTGTGTGTTATATACAGTCTGTCATAGTTGCCACCTGTTTATAGCGGCCACCAAAAGTGATCCCCTGCGCTGCAGAGATAAACAGCGTTATTGAACCTGTCTATAGAGGTCACCTGTCTACAGTGTTCCCTTTTCTTGTTTCCCTTACAGGTGGTCACTATTATACACAGATTTGATTTCTTCACTGTTTAGACCATCTCAACTGTTCGGGTTTGATAAGTAAACAATAATACGCACGCACATGGGCAAATAACACACAAACACATACAGACACGGATGCATGGACAAACAAACACACACACATACACACAATACTAACACACACGCACACACAACCATCAATACACGCACACATATATTACATACTTAAGAATGATGTTTCAATATTTATTTTCACAATAAGCATGAGAGAAATAATTGGGATGTGGGTGGAAATATTGATATTCATAATGACAACAAAATCATTCTTTTTTTGTTTATATTCTGGAAAGTTTGATTCACATTAATTTAATGAATTCTCATTTCAGGAATAATAATACATCTATAAAATGTTGATAATCTTAAAAAAACTTATCATATACAGCGATCCGAAATCAACAACCTATACGAAAACGTGTACATTAAAATTATGATAATACTAGTGATAATGAAAGAATTGCATCAAAGTTTAACAACAACAACACTAAGATTTGAATTTGAATTCTAGATTAATCTACAGGAGTCACGAACGAACGAACGAACGAACGAATGAACGAAACTGGCATACAACAGAGCATTGATAATATCTATCAGCACTAAGTTTTGAATTTGAATTCCAAATTAATCTACATGAGACACGAACGAACGAACAAACGAACCAACCAACCAACCAAACACACAACAGAACATTGATGATATCGATGTTTTTGTAAATGTCAGTAGTCACGTGATTTCACAAATGTGTCGTTAGGGGTTTTTTGTATAGCAAAAGAACAAAGGCGTTTGCATGTATATAAACCTGCAGGTTGGGTGAAAAACTATCGATCTTGCATGCTTTTAACAAGTTTAAGCACAATTATTTCTCACAGTTCAATAATTTGAAACACTTCAGGAATTAAACCAAAAAAAATCTGACGATTGATTATTTTGTAACACCTTCTAGCATTAGAGAGAGTAGAACTAGTATTTGGTATAATCATTCACATAATTGTGCTTGCATTGTAGTCATTTAAAAGTGGTAACTTGCCATTTTGTCTATATAATGTCCCATCTGGAGTACTCATATTCTGTCTACTACGGTATAGAAAAAAAAACATTTACGAAAGATTGCTCCTTCGTTAATATTTTACGATTATATTTTTCTACATTAGTCATTACTATAATAATGTGAACCAATATTCGCACAAATTGTTGTTCAATAACTGCAAGTATTCGGGTAACTCTCCATATTTTCACCCAAAATGACAGAATATGAATCATGATTTAATGTTACGTCATTATGAATTCCAGATTCGAATTTAATAATTATTATGTAAACGGATTTCTTTAATTTTGTGCTCATGGAAGGTTTGTCCCTACAATATAAATAAACCACATTCAATAAATTTTTTAAAAAATTAAAAATTATGTTTAAATGAAAAAACAAGTAATGTATACAGGTAAAACAAGTTTCGTACTGATAACAATATTAACATACATTGATACATCAACTCTATTGAGAAATAAAAATTAATATTGCACAGTTTTATATTTCAAAATGTAAAAATACAAAGTACGTTCAATATAACTTGCATATAACGCATAATTATGATATAGTACTTTCATCAACTCGCCTAAAACTGCTAGTTTATTCGAGTCTTATTCATCTTTTTTGCTGAATCATGTCGATGTGGAAAATAAATTGTGTATATTTAAAAAAAAAAATTCATATCGTCATTTATTAATAATCAGTACTACACTATAGATCACATAGAATGCAATACATCAGAATTTCACGACTACTCCTCAACAATAATAGTTTATCCAGGGCTCGACACTCACACTGGCCCGCTGGCCCGGGGCCAGTGAAATTGCACTTTGGGCCAGCAAAAATGTATAAAAGTAATGTTTTGGTGGCCCGATCGGGCAAGCAGATTTTCAACCTGACATTGAAAAAATAAGAACAATCTTGTTTTCTTCTATGTCATGCTTCATCTATAATCAAAGGGAATAAGAAAGAGTGATATATTGAATAGTAAAATGTTTACTCATTAAATAACATTGTTGGGGCCAGTAATTTTTCTTTCAGGCCACCAGAATAGGGGAATAAGTTATTTTACTGGCCCGATCAGGCCACTGAGAAAATAGTTGAGTGTGTATATAGCCCTGGTTTATCTCTATTATATTCTACTCGACTAAATGTAGTGTTACAATGGACAATGTCACAATGCATAACACTGTTCGAATCGTTTGGTGTTGATTAATGTGGGAGGAAAATGCATTAACTGTTATGCTTCTACCAGTTGAAATTCTCTTAGGTTCCACATACTTATATAATATAATTATTATTGGCCATCATCAACAATATAATCATGGTTGTTATAACAGGCGATCGAACTTCGCACAAAGCTAATTATGTATAATATCAAAAATATCATCGGAATGTTTCAGCCGCTACCATCCCAGAATATTTCATCTTTTAAACAAACGACACAAACAAAAAAGAAACCATCCGATGTTTTAAACACACCTCACCTTAATAGAGGACAAGCCGCTGTATTATCTCTAACGCAGATGGCGCTCTTCGACATCCCTCTCGTGGACATATTGATCAATGGGGAATTACACAAACTGCAATACGTGTACGCGTTTGATTATTGTGAAGACTTGTAATTATTTTCGATTTGAGAGGTTTTTAAACAAAAATGTGTTTATACAATTGCGTACGGGGATTGCAATATCTAGTACGGAACAGGTTCAAGAAAAATGTAAACCACATTTTACAAAATTAATACAAAATTAATATAACATAATTATTCTACAAATATACTTTCAATATTATTGTTTAAATTGTTATTTTAATGCGTTTTGCCACAAAATGATTTAGACCTACACGGCGACTTCTCTGTAAAACAAAAAAAAAATTACTACAAATCTAGTCGTCAGAAATGTCACTTTTCTACTTATATTCCCAAAAAATACACAATATTGCGGGTAGAGACTTGCACAGAAAAGGGATGACAATCTGAGCAAATTATTTTGTTCAGGCACAAGTTTGTTTCTAGTTGAACTACTGTAGAAGTCTACCTGTTATACAGTATAATCTCTGGTTATTTGGGTTGGTTTTCGCAATGTGTATTTTACACCATTGAAAAATGAAGAAAAAAAAATATTACGAAAATACAAGAGTTATATAATTGTCGATTTACATAACGCATAATATGAAACGGTATCAAGCGATATACGCTATTACCCCTGTCATAGGATACATTGCTGGCCCACATGCAGTTTGTATACCAACTCCACTTCCTGGGGAGCATTCATTGTTAAAAGAAAACATATATTAATAAGAAGAGCAAAAAATATGGAACGCTTCACGAATTTGCGTGTCAACCTTGCGCAGGGGCCATGCTAATCTTCTCTGTATCATTCCAACTTTAATAGGTGTGTAAGATTACTCTTGCACGTTTTACCATAATATTCGTTCGATACTTACGTAGATCTTCTTACCGAACGTTCCGTTTGACGGTTAATAAAATCTGTTTCAACGTTTGCAAAACGTAATCGTATGCACGTAAATTGCATGCACGTAATCGTATGTGCGCATGCGTGAAGCGAACTGCTCATGAATATGCATGACGCTATATGCGAGTCGACTACACCTATGTGGGCGAAAGAGGGCGCACGTGCTCAAATTTAGTCAGAGTCGTTTAGAGGGCAATATTACAATTTTGACAGAACCGGTTTATAAGGATTAGGCTTTGACGATAGTTTTTTAATTAAATTCTTGTCACTTTAATAGTGGATAAGTGGGAAAAGGGCGTCGCATGTGTAATGTTCACATTAAAACAGAAGAAAGCTAAATGTGTCACGCTTTGCGATTGAAACATTATAAACGGTTCACATAACAAAACATTTTTTGGCTCCTTGTATTAAGTCTAAAGTGATCCACTATCTTTGTCAAATTAAACCCAAATTACTTGGATCTTCCAAATTGCTCTAGTAACTTGTTGTTCGTCCTATATACTAGCATTATCATAACATTAGTTTTGGTCTCCCTAATTACATACTTATAGAGATATTTATGATTGAATTGAAAAACGTTCTAAGGACGCTTTTCGATAGTAGTAAACATAAACAGGCAGTATACGCAATAAAATCTTACGTTAATTAATGGTCTCTTTTTGTACAAAGTAAACGGTGTTCTTTGGGAAGTATTAAACATCATTCCGAAGAATCTTACCATGCTTACAATATCATTGGTTTATAAAATAAAGCATTACATAATTTTCATCACTTTTGGAAATAAACTTCTGAAGAAAATGTATATTACTTTAAAGAAAGGTAATAGAACATGGATAATCTAATGCATTCGTCATCTATTATACACAATAGCTAAATCCACGATAACACGTATGTGACTGTCTTTTTATTAACAGAGGAGTGCCACTATAATAAAATATGTTGGTGCTTTGTTGATAAAGTATATTATTGTCTTTATTTCATAATACACAGTATAAGAGGTGTGACATAGGACGGATAGAGACCAAAAATGCGCGTCGATCGACGCACGACGTGTATGGCTGATCCCAATGCGCAGCCGTTGATCCGGCTGAGTATACAGTTCGAACATGTATGACCATTACTCCATCAGTCTATCACCATAGAATTATGGCTCCAACCCGCGCACGATGAAACCAAAGATGAAACGCCTATTCGCGCCGATCTAAAATGGGTGGGCGCGTATCTCTCGGTGATTCATAATACCAAACCCATCAGTCCGACCACGCTACACCGCTATCACTCTAAAGTATTCGCAACCTCAACGCGGACGTAGAATTTTGCGGGTCGTGTGCAAAATCGCTTCCTACGGAAACAGCGGCCCGATTGTTCTTGGGTTGAAATCACCGACCGTTCTTGGGCAAAATTACGTCCGCGTTATGCGACCGCCCGATCAGGCAACAACCAATCAGCGCGCTCGCCGCTCGTAGCGAGGTCAAACGTTCATCACAATCGCTCGCACGTGTGTAGTGTGCTGCCAGCTGAAACTACGTCCGCGTTCACCGAATTGCGAAACTGCTTGTAAGCGAGAGTTGTTTGAACGATCCGAGAACGTACATCCCTCATCTTCAAGACATGTCGATCCATAACCATGATCTAATCAAGCATGTAGGCCTACATACTAGTTGACGTAGCTTACAAGTCATCCATGCGCCGTTACTGAATCAACTGGTTATCTCCAATCTCGGTGGTGTCTAAATCCATTATTGCGCTCTATATCCCGATCACGGGAAAAAAACTGTTCGACAAGTCAATCACGCATAAATTATGTTTGAACGCACTCTGAGCGTTGTTTATTTATGCGATGATCATAGAGCTGTATAATTATGTTCAACTCTATATGGCGCTGATACGCTCATCGAAAAGACTTAGAGCGCAAGCGATTACTGTAAACGGGATCATAATTATGCGCGCACGCACGGCGTCGCGGAGAGGCTCTTGGCCACCTGTAGTACATACATTATCAGTGTATTTGTCCAGTCGAGCGCGCGCGTACGTACGGCATGTATTACCTCCACGCGCTGTTGATCCAACCAAGCGCGTACGTGCTGCTTATATCGGGTCTGGTCTGGCCCAGGAAGATGGGCGGCTCCGCCTTGTCCTCCCACGTGTGGAACAACCCGAAGCCCGCCGTCTCCAGTTCTCTGAGGACGCTGTACCAGAAGCGGATGACGTCGCGATTCGCGCCCTGGACCTCGAAGCCGCTCCAGTTGAGGTGGACGTTGAAGAGAAGCTGGTGGATGTGGGACGCGGTCCCGTCCAGCAGAAGGCTCTCCAGGACCTTCCATTCCGCGCTCTGTAGGTCGGCGCGCACGATGTCGATCTGCACAAGAATAGACGACAAAGAGGAGATTGGATTACTAGTGTTGCGACTTTGTGGACACATTACATGACCTACAAATTAGCAATTAGTGCTGAGCATGTCACTGTTAATATCTAATACATCAAGGGAGAAGAGACAATACACTATTCGGAGGAAAACAAGTCATGTGAAAGACTTCCCTGGGTGAAATACAAAATAATGTATTTCAAACGCCTCTTCCACCTCATCCCTCTCTCTATCAACCAATCTATCTTTCTCTATCTCTTTCATCTAACATGTCTAACTCTTTATTTGTATGTTTTAAAGTGACGAGGTACGTTGTCACCTCTAGAGCGCATATCGGGGCAGCAATAGCAGAATTCTGTCTTTAAAAAAGTGAGATGTGCGTAATCTTGACAGATATACACCATGACGCTTCACTTCCATGTCTCTTTTTTGGTTGAAAAGCGCCCTCTTACACCACAAGGCAGTACAACTTTAACATGTACATCAATACCAGAGCTGCAGAGCTAGAACAGTAATCTGTCACAGTCCTCCTCTGTAACGACGCCGTCAGAAAACCTACCGTCTCATGTCCCAGCATGCTCATGATCGCCGATAGCTTCTTTGGTCGCCATGCCAACCCTTCACCGGCATCATCATCCGCGTCCCTCCAGTCCAGCGTGGTTCTGTGAAACACGATGTTTCGCGGCACCGACGGCTTCTTGCTACCAGCACCGCCGACGCCGCTGCTGCCCCCGCTCTGCCGCTGACGCTGCCGTAGCTGGTACTCCTGTTTCAGCTGTTGCGGCTGCCTCCTGCCGCTGTTCCCATGGTTACTTCCCACGCCAACTGCAGCCGCGGTGACTTGCGACCTGACGCGGCCGCTTGGGTCGAAGATGTGGACCTCGCAGCCTCGCTCAGCCATCTCGGTCTCGAAACGGATATTGTTGGACCGCACTCTGAATACAAAAAATAGAAAATTAAAGTCCGTTTAATTAACATTTTATGGACTAAAGTGTGATAAGAAGAGGGCATCACTGCCTTTAGAATTATGCGATTATATGTTTATTTTCAGTTCTTTAATTAACGTAAGCATTAGTTATTTGGTGAACAGTGTTTCTATCTTCCATAACTGGTATCATCAATTGTAGTTGGTTGAATACTAAAATACATTCCAACCCCAACAGTAAAACAATTATGAATTAGTCGATACATAAACATGACTATTATTTTCTGCAATAAAATTAGACATTAACTTTTGTAGTCTGATCAATACCGTTCTGCTCCTTATAAACCAAAAAACGAGCTCCGAAATTGAGTTCTCTTCGTATGGAGTAGCTTAAAGTTGATGTCGAAGTTAAGAAAGAAAATATGAACATTGATTATCATGTCCACATTATTAAGAAAGAACGCAAAATATAATCCTACAAACACACACACATAAACAAATTTATACATTTTAAGTTTTTACCCAAACGAATAAACGACGCATCCGGGCCTCAGAGCCCCTCTGCTGGCGTAAGACGAGCCCGCGTCGAAACAAACCATCCAGGGCCAGTCCTTACCGGTTCCAGCCGGATTGCTACTGCCTATAGCTTGCTGCTCTTGACATTGCACCTGAAATAAATGATCGATGCTTGACTTAATTAGAACATATTGACCAAAAATGTTTTTGTTACAATTACATTAATATTGTAATAGTAGACTAGTTTGTCTTGAAACAAACCATCCAGGGCCAGTCCTCACCGGTTCCAGCCGGGTTGATACTGCCTACAACTTGCTGCTCCTGACATTGCACCTAAAATGGAATGTTAAGAGATTTATTTAAAAACATATTGCCATAATTATCATTATTACTAAACATTATTTACACCGACGGACGAGCCCGCGTCGACCATGTCGAGGAAAACCATTTAGGGCCGGTACTTGCCGGTTCCAGCAGGGTTGCTACTGTCTACAGCTTGTTGCTCCTGACATTGTACCTAGATTGAATATCAATTATTCTATTAACAAATCTATCGATAAATATCAATTTTAAAACATAAGCTGGCCGTCTGGCACTGGCAGAGGATCGAGGCCATATTGAAACAAACTATCCAGGAACTGTCCAGTCCTTACCGGTTTGAGCCGGGTTGCTACTGCCTAAAGCTTGCTGCCCTTGGTATTGCACCTAACCGTTATAACATGGAACTATCACCGAATCACTCATGGGGGACATACCCATCAATTCATCTATATTTACATTATTTCCACATTGGTTAGTTTTTTTTTGTAGGTTAGTTGTTCAGCAAAATATTATGCAGTCGAGATGATAGGCCGTTATTGCATGTATTACTAGTATACGGCTCTGGGCTACTAGTATTGTATTTCTGTGGCTCTGGCTCTGTGCAGGAATACTCCCCTCTACGACAAACTTGAAAGAACGTGTTAAAGGGGTAGTTTAGTTTTGGTAAGGCTGAACTTTAGTAGCCAAAACCTACACAGTAACATTATAAACTAATAGTTATAACTCCACCATGCTCGAAAGGTATACCAAATTACAAACGACCAAGTAAAACGCCTGTTATCATTCAAAAAGAGCCATTAAAACACAAGAGGGCGCTTTTTTAAAAGGCATTGGTCTCAACCATTTTCAACCAAAATTATGCATGTGATGTTTTGTTGATATAATGATTAAATAGCGAGATCATCTACAACCATTTAAAAAACGCTTTTAACATTTTTTGAAAAAGTGCAAGCATTTTTTAAATTTTTAAAAAAAATCATCTAATTATTTGGGCCCCAAATAATTATAAGATCAGATATATTTATAGATATTTCAACCGTTTCTGGGTCGATTTTGACCAAATAAAGTTTATTCTGCCATTAAAATTGCATGTTCTCTCAAATTCGACACTCAGTTTTTCATTACTTCACAAAAAAATTGCGATGTGCAGCGCCCTCTCTACCAAAACTAAACTACCCCTTTAATTCCATCTACTATAGTATTATGGTATCTTATTCAACATTTATACCGGTCTTGTAGATTTGTAATCGCATTTTCTGGGGAGCTTGTTTTCTTTCATCACGTTAGAAGATAAACATAAACTCAAGTATTAAAGGGACAGGTCCACTTTTACAAAATGTCTGAACAGCTTTCAGTTGACGGATGGGGATCAATGTAACACGCACAAAAAAAATCAGAGCGAACAGCCCTCTAATTTGGATTCTACGGATGAAAAACGAATGCGTCCCTCCATTTAAACTATATATCGGTCAATAAAGGAGTTCAACTGATTTAGCATAATATTACAACAATATAGTACTAATTCTCGTAAAGGTATTGTGAAGCCGACATTTGTTAACGTATGTCACGGAAAAAGATCTCAAAAAGAAAGAATATATAATTACATGTAGTCAGTTTAAAGGGGTAGTTGAGTTTTGGTAGAGAGGGCGCTGCATATCACAATTTTTTTGTGAGGAAATGAAAAACTGAGTGTTGAATTTGAGAGAACATGCAATTTTAATGGCAGAACAAACTTTATTTGGTCAAAATCGTCCCAGAAACGGCTGAAATATCAATAAATATATCTTATTATATAATTATTTGGGGCCCAAATAATTAGATGATTTTTTCAAAAAAAATAAAAAATGCTTGCACTTTTTCAAAAATGTTCAAAACCGTTTTTTAAATAGTTGTTGATGATCTCTCTATTTAATCATTATTTCAATAAAACATCGCATGCATAATTTTGTATGAAAAATGGTTGAAACCAATGCCTTTTTAGAAAGCGCCCTCTTGTGTTTTAATAGCTCATTTTGAACGATAACGGGCTTTTTACTTAGTCGTTTGTAATTTTGTATACCTTTCGAGCATGGTGGAGTTATAACTATTAGTTTATAATGTTACTGTCCAGGTTTGGGTACTAAAGTTCAGCCTTACCAAAACTGTACTACCCCTTTAAGCGATGTTTGGGTATTTTGCTTGGTAAACGCTCACACATTAGTACTTATGCGCGGGTCACGTAGCTAGCGCGGGTCACGTAGGGGTCATGCATACCGATCTGGCACTCCGTGAAATCTATGTACAAACTTACCCACCGGCCGAAAATACGTATGTACCTAATTAACTGACGTCCCTCAGTTTATTCAGTTTTAGGTCTATAACTCCACGAAAAAGAGATTTCAAGCCCTATTTTTTTCAGGCATGCTATTAAATGACATTTCCTTTCATATAAGACAATAACCTCGCAACTTTTGAATTTTGGCTTGCAAAAGTGGATCTCTCCCTTTAAGTAACGTATTGGCTAACGTAATGACCTGATGACATTTCCTACAAATAAATAACTCCGTATCTTGTTGAATTTCGGGAAAATATAAAAGAAAATTATGTTTGTATTATTTCAGTATTTATTGGAAAGTTACAAGGAAGAGACATGGACGAATGTGTGTGTCTATTACCTGTGTTGTGGTAATGTATTTGAAGAAACGCCTGGCTTCTGAGTCCATGGAATGGTCGCGACTTGCCCACGGCTGGAGCGGAAGGCCAGCATACGACTTTTCATCACTCTGTGAGAAAATGAAATCAAGAACAAGAACAAAACACATGAACATATAATCAAGACACCACAACGTCAGAATAGATAACTCAATTTAAACGGGCAGTCAAATAATATTACAAACATGCATATATCAATTGATTATTATATGTTGTCAGTTCTTCGATTGAACACAAGCCTATGAAATAATGATATATTTTTAATTCAGTCAAACGTCAATACGAATAAGTGACCTACAAGAGTGAAACGGGTCATCAGTCGAAGGATCGACTTGATACCTTCATCCTGTTAATCGAACATGACACTGATAATCAATCAGTCGAATTAAACAACAGGCCTACTCAATTAGTAACCGGTGAACGCAGCCACGCAATGCATACAATATCTCCGTTCCAACCACACAAACGACTCACAGTGTCGCAATTTGTACGTTATGTTTACACGACTTCTATTATTAATCTGTATGCCTTGTAAATTGTTTCCTTTGTATATTATCGTATAAACAGTGGAAATTAAATGTAAACTGTGCATTTATTTCTGTTCAAATTGAAACAAAAATACAATTTGACATGCACACGCACATGCACGCACGCACCACCCACACACACACACACACACACACACGTATACACACGTGTACAAACAAACACACCCACACACATACATGCATACATACACAGACATACACGCATACGATACAAACCAACAAACGCGCGCACACGTACCCACCCACACACACCCACACATACACACACACACACACACACATACACACATACATACATACACACACTCATACACATGTAGATGCAAACATGCAAACACACATACACATACGCATACATACATACATACATACATATATACACACATACAAACACACACGCACACTCACATATATCCCGAGTAGATAATGACTAGATAATGATACGGCATATCGTGTTACAAGTCTCGCTCGTCGGTTCATCACGTTTACAGTGTTTACAATGAAACACCTGGGCTAACCCCACATCGATATCAATTAGGCTATATGTCACGCCCAATCGTGTAGCTATATAAGGGGGTTCAGTGGCGAGGGGGAGGAGGGGGGCCTGGGGGCACTAGGAGGGGGGCCTGGGGGCACTGGGTGGGGGGATGGCTTATTTTGTATTTATTTGTTTGGCTCATGTTTTTTTTGTTGGGGGTGCACTGGGGACTTCTGTTTGATTTGTCTCTTTGTTTATATCATTGTCAGTTCGTCTGTTTATTTGTTTTATTGGGACTATTTCTTTTACCGAATGCTTGTTTGTTTGTTCCTTTGTTTGTTTGTTTGTGTGTTTTTTTGTTTGTTTGTTGAGAGGTCAGAAGGAATCACTCGGATGGTATGGTGGAGACCACTTTTTATTAGTAACAATGTTGTATTATTACGGTGGTATTCATGGGTGTAGATAGGAGAGGCCCCACACCCACCCCCACCCGCACCCCACCTTTTGCTACGCCTTCTCGTCCTAAATTCCCTTTGTCATACTCGTACTATCCTAAGTGTCTGGCTGACGATGAGCCGTATCAATTTACAACTTCTGCTGCCTCCCTGTATACAGTATTATCATGATTATTGTCAAGCTCAAAACGCAATTATATATGAGGAGTGGAATGTGTATGCAATTGTACTTGTATACCGTTGGGTGTGCCATCATATATGGCTGCCAGAATGCCTTGCTCCTAAGGGAGTAGAAGAAAGTGCACTGGCTGTACAGATGAGGCTGTGAGTTGCGTTTGAATACAATTATAAAGCTTAGAATTAGCGTTCTTAAACTTGCTTCAGGTTGAAGTGATCTATATAGTCACTTTGTTGACATGTGCACATAGTGATGATAATGGTTGATAAAATGTGTAGGTGTGGTATATGATCGAGCTCAAAATTGAGCTCAAAACACAATTCTTGATTATCTTGAGGAGTGGAACGTGTATGCAATTGTACTTGTATACCACCGTTGTGTGTGCCATACTTATATGGCTGCAAGAATGCATTGCTCTCAATGGAGTCGAAAGTGCACGTCATGTGCGAACAGATTGCGAGAGAGTGTGTCCGATGACCAGGGTAATACAATATTGTAAGGAGCTTAGAGATGATGATCAAGTATATAAGGCGCTTTATAAATCGAGTATAATTTTAATATACTCCTGAGGGTGTTTCATAAAGATTTTAACTTGAACTTTTAAGCTTTTATATGTTAGACTTAACATTATAAAAAGCCATCAGTTGCTACGTGTGAAATTAATTTTAAAAAATAAAACATAAACTTATTTTCTATTATCAAAGATACTTAAAGGGATCTAGTAACTTTGTTGACATGTGCAAAAAGTTATGAAGGGTTGATGCAATGTATATTGTTGTTATCTCATATGTCCACAGGGTATTGTGTGAAAATTTCAAGTCAAATGGACATTGCATGGCCAAGTAATGAGCGAAAATGCAAAGTGATATTCATTGACTCACTGCACTCACTTTGTACACGGTAAGAAAAACTCCGGGGGAGTTTTTCTTATCTGAATACTTTGATCGTACATATCTTTGTAACGAAAGGGAAATTTGAAAAACCGAAACCGGTCCCATGATTTTATTGTTAATACGAATACAACAAGGTATGATGGAACCGCTAGAATTAAAATTGTATTTTGAGGATTTGGACAATGTTACTAAGTCCCTTTAATGCGCTTGAAATATCTCAAATATGTGCAGTTTTGCATTGAATGGCCTACCATGATTTTAAGTATAACTTAGAATTTAAGTTCAACTTTAACATGTTTAAAATATTTGTGAAGCACCTCCTGTATTCTGATGTTGTTGCTTGCTCTCATTGCAATGCATTTTCATAAGCGCTTAGAGTCATTTTACAATCAATCCCTACCACCTCCCTGCAAATTGGCAACTATCGTTAGACAAAGGAACATCAATAGACCAGACAACCGGATTTCTAGTACCAAATCCCCCGTGAATGATTCATATCGGAAATCATGCACGATTTATCTAAAGATACAAAATAACAACCTTCGTGTTCGTGTTGGGTTTATAATAGCTTCTTATCATCACGGGCATTGAAAAGGGGGTTTCAGGGACGAACAACCATCACATGAGCTTTCTAGCTCAGTTGTTAGAGCACGGCCGGTCTATATAAATCAGGAGGTCTCGGGTTCGAATCCCTAGGAAGCTCTACTTTCGTTGCTCATTTTCATTTATATATATTATACATGTATATTTCAGTTTACAGTCAGTTTACATCTGTTTGAAATAATAATATATAATATATGACAACAAGATATTGAGAGAAGAGAATAAGGACATTTTTTTGTTGCCACCAGCGGATTCTAAAAGATCTGTGAACGCTAGCAAAACAATCGTGCTGATATGATATTTACGATATTTGTGAGTATAATGGTCATACAGTTTTCGCCACGATCATGCGCACAAAATTATCAATATCATTTGACAGAAATCAGAATCCAGACGTTCCCACGAATTATTAATATATAGCTTTAAACGTAAACATTTACGATTTACGATAGCGACAAATTTACCCACGATGAAATATACTTTTACAGATTTATTTCATGAATTAAGATGTCGTGACCAAGAGGTCATCAAAATAGCTGTAAACTTGAGGCAATTATGTTGATATGACATTTACGATGTCTGTCGTTAAATCATGCATATCGTTAAATACACAATTTTCTCCAAAACAAAGTTAGACGCGAGTCTCGCCCGTCTATAAGCAAGTTTGGAGAGCAAATGGGTCAGTCCCCCCCCCCCCCCACAGTGATTAAATGGTTTATCTCATTGATCCGATCACCCCCCCCCCCCCCCCCCAACAAAAAAAAAAGAAAGGAAAGTTACGGTTACAAATTTATTTCCACGAGAGCTTTATACGATGTCACCTACAAAGCGTTGAATGAATCAACGTAAACAACTTCATGTAAACAATTATGCCCCCCCCCCCCCCCCCTTTTACCCTGGCCACGCCAGCTGCACGAACAACGGCTATGATCCCGAGGTCCAGATCGCATCGCAACACCAAGTAAATGAAGTCGTGTTTGCCAAAAAAAATATTTTCATGAGAAGCTTTGAAAGTCGCCCGATAGGTCACCGCCACGACCGTGTACGGCTTACCCTCAATGATGCATCGCAATGTTTGTTTTGCTAACATCAAATAGTAAAAGCATTTTTAAGCCCCCTTGTGACAGGATTGGGTCAGGTCAGTGGCGTAGAAACGGAGAGGGGAGGGGGGGGGGGGGGGGGGGTGCACGGTAGACACGCCCACAATTATATGACAAAACACGGTACAAAAATAAGGGGGTTATATCCTTTCAACAAATAAGTGTCCCCCTCCTCCCATAAGTACGACCACGCTACGCCACTGGGCCAGTTTATTAGGAATAATGACGAAAGTCGTATAAAATATAGATTTTAGTAGAGCCAAAATCGTTCTAGAATAAATTTAAAGGTATAAGGAGCTAATTGTGTATTTTGTTTGTTTATCTTACAGAAAATAGGGATCACACCTTAAAGGTACACTTGAGTATTGGTACTTCCCGAAATGCCCCATGACACTAAATTTTCATTTTGTTTTATCTTAGAAAAGAAAAAAAAAAACATATATAGACACAATAAGAACGGTTCAAGTTCAGAAGAGGACTGTGTCATGTCAAACGTACAGACGGATTTCCTGGCCGGAAATACAACGGAAAATAGCGATTTCCTAATCTTTGAAGGAAACCAGATGGCAGAAATTGTTAGTTTGACAAATGTTTATTTTTCTTTTATATACATATATCGGATAGATATGTAATAATGTGACTACCATAGCAAAATCGAGACAAATGTGTTCGTGTCTGATCGTATGTCATATTATAATGACAGTAAAGTTGCTTGCGATAATTTCCAAGTTAATAATTTCATCGTGTTTCTTGACATGAAACGTATCATATATTTCTTTTACAAAATTAAATCAAATAATTCAACTTATTGAACTACTTTTTTTTTATAGGAATCTATGTATTTATGTGTAGAATAGTTGTCGTACGAGACAAACATATAACATGACAACATAGTTACAGCGTTAATCTAACAACATTATTATATGGGTCCGCGCATCTAAAACTGAACATTGCTGATATATTATTATTAGAGCAGTTTAACCCTATATAGCCCGGGGGGGGGGGGGGCTAAAATGGCCCCCCCCTCGACATTTTTCGCGATAATTTTTTAACGCGAAAAAAACCTGCGCTGAAATTTCATGACTTTTTTCTATTGTGTCTTGCGCATCTTTTGAAATAAAATTTTTGAAAATCGGACCTACCGTTATGAAGTCACATGACCTTTTGTCTATGCATGTCAGCCCGAAAATTGCTAAATTTTGTGATTTGTGTACAAAACATATGGAAATATCAGTTTTCATAAAAAGAGATATATCATTGGTTATTTGGTCTTGTTTACATTTTAGGTGTTTGTTTTGGGGTTCATAGTAGTTGATTTATCGTTAGAAATAAAATAAACAACAAAAACAAAAAAATACATAAGCTAAAAAAACAAAGAAATACATAAGAAATTATAAAAACAATAGAAAACATAAGGAAGAACCTGGCTCTTCCAAATGTTTTGGTTGTATTATTATTCAAAATGGTCTAAAGAACATATGTAGTGAAAACCAATGTTCAATTATGAAGAATATATGATTTATGGGTACAAATATGAATTTATGACCTTATTTGCATAAATTACCATAATTATGCCAAAATAACGCATTTTTCTAAAAATTTAAAATTACCATAGTATTCTATACACTTCACTAAACATGCGTGCAAGTTTTCGCGGCGAACGGCCGCTTCGCGGCCGAGATCTTAGGGGGGGGGGGGGCCAAATTAGCCCCCCCCCGGGCTATGCATTTTCAAAATAGCCCGGGCTATATAGGGTTAAAGCTGATCTCTCTTTCAAACCAGGCATGCCTGGTAAAGTATGAAACTACAGTATGTAAAAATGTGCCAGAAAACAGAGTGCGGGTCCCTCGCTTTTTAATCAATTAAGCTTATCGGACCGAGGTTAAACTCATTATTTTGAAAGCATCTAATAATTATCATACCGCACGTTCATTAACTAATACATGCAAATACGTTATATCCTATACGCCATGATCGTAACTAGGTAACAGGCATGTTTTAGCGTATTCAGAGCAAAAATAATGACTGTTATGAAAATATGAGGATGTTATTCGCGGCATATGCAATATTAAATTACGATATTCATCAGAATTAATCGAGGTTGATCATAAGACCGGAAGCGCGGAATAAAGTGAGGAATAATATGCTTCTGACAGGAGCTAGACAAAATCCACTGTTGTCATTAAAACAATGTTACCACAGACTAACATGATGTTCAATCCCAACCTGACCTGATTGATCATATTTTGTTATAAAAGTATAAATAATGCAACATGTATACTCTGATAATGCTTAATGCTGTAGTTGTATTCGTGCTTACGTTATACTTTGCTGACGGTATACTGCTATAATTTATCCGAAAGTTATAGTAAAGCTAACTCAAACTCGACTTATTATTTTCTGTGTCATTTTATTATGCCTTTCGTCCTCCTCCCCTTACCGCCCCCCCCCCCCCCTCCCCCCACACATACACGCCCGCCAATTTCTATACACCACTACACCATGATTCTTGGTACAATTATATTTTACAAAAAAAACCGTCGGTAGAAAGGAATCTTTACTTTTGCTTTCTTGAGATAGAAAAACTGCTTCATGGTATAATCGCGATTTATGACGTAAACAAATTGGAACTGGGTACAATGATATACGACTTGTAAACTACTAGAAATATCAGGTCCTAAACAGGCGAGTAGACGAGATTAAACTTGACGTTGCGTCCATAATCATAAATCACCGACTGGACTGCATTGTTTTATTTGTCTACTTGGGGATTGGCGATGTATGGCTATATGTAAATGGCGTATCCAGGGTTTATACGGCTTAGGGGCAAAGGTGTGAGCAAGTATTATAGAGGCGCGTCGCCCCCTCCCCTCACTGTAATTAATCATCAGAAATAAAATGACAAAGTATTAACGAAATACAAATGATTGCCCTACTGTTTTTGTTTTCTTTGTCTATACTTGGAGATTGGAGCTGTAGAACTATATGTAAATGGCGTATCCAGGGTTTACACAGCTCTGGAGCAAAGGTGGGGGTAAAAGAGGCGAGTAACCTCCTCCTCCCCCCCCCCCCCCCCCTAATACAAATGTCAAAATAATAAGGGAAAATGAGCCTACTTTATCTTCTTTGTCTGCCTGGGGACTATAGGGATGTAGAACTATATTTTAATGCCGTATCTGGGGCGTACACAGCTAAGGAGCAAAAATAGAGGCGCGTAGCCCCCTCTCCTAATACAATGACAAAATACATGAAATAATAGTGAAATAAAAATGATTGGCCTATATACTGTGTTTTCTGTGTCTAGACCAAGGCAATGTCGTATATTGTAGTACCCTGGGTTGACATGGTTTACGCAGCTATGGGGCAAAGATGGGGGCGCACAGTGGCGTAGCCCCCCCCCCCCCCCCCCCTCCCTAAGAAAATGTCAACATAACACAAAAATAAAAAATGGTAAAAAAAAATATATAGCGCGCACATAACCCAACACCTCGATCCCGACCCCCTCGCATACAAAGTATAACAATACGGGCATTTGGAAAGTGTGGTGTTTCAAGCATAGGTAATACATTTAACATTCTACAAACTGAAGATATCGTATAATATATAAGTTGCATTTCTCATTAATTCGATGCAATGTCTACTCAATGAATGTAGAATCCATCAAGGTGTCATCTTTTACAGAGCTACCATGCCCCGTGGATGCCCACCAACGCTCATTCCCATCTCGTTGAAAAGCGATCAGTAGGTCTACGCGGAAATCATTATATCATCGTACTGTCTGTACACATGGGCATTAATAACAGGCGGGGGACGGGGGGACATGCCCCCCCCCCCCCCCCCCCCCCCCACACACACACACACACCAACACATTTTAAAGTGGAGGGGATTGCCCCCTCCCCATTTTTTCATGAATCAGTATATTATGTATGTTTGATACCATATAGCTTGCACTATTATGTATGTCGTAAAATTTATGTCTCAGGTATCCACTAAATCGCACAATTTCAAGCCACAAAAAAGAGCTTCCTACAGTGGGAGGGGGACACATCCTTCCCCCACTTTTGAGAAGCTGTTGACGCCCTTGTCTTTACAGCTGATGTTGTGAGGTGTGTTTGAATACAATCGTTACTGTAAAGCTTAGGATCAATGTTCTTAAACTTGCTTCAGGTTAACATAATTATTCACTTGAGGATGTGCGTGATACAGTCTGCACATATGATATTGCGAGGTGGTTTGACTACTCTTGTCTATGCCATAATCAGCGTTTGAATTGAATTGAATTGAAATTGAATTGTTGAACTTTCTTTTACTCTGACTGTTTCACTTGAAGATGGGTGTGACCGTGTGATCAAAATAAATAAACACAATCATCTAGCTCAGAACCGGGATTTTGAAAATTGAAAGGTGTTTCGGGTTTCCCAAATATATCAATCGAAATCGACACAGAATATAAATAACGCAACAATACCATATTCCCGAAATTCAAACGCGAACGATTTGTTAATTTACTTGACTGTAATTACTACCAACTGTAATCATCTGGGTAAACAATACATCCCTCCACGTTAGTTATTTAAATATTATATTTGATATGTATTATGATTTAGATTGAATATGCCATTGTAGTGTATATGGATGAACATGTATTTACCAACGGTCCTTGCGTGCGTAAACCATTATACAATTCACACTGATAAAAACAATCAATACTCTATTATATGAATAAAATTTTCTCGAAATGAAATTTCAATTACAATCGGCGCGGTGCAATATATTTCATTCCGAAACTGCTGAATGCAAATTAAACTTTTGATAGTCATGATCATTGACGCTGTGGATCAAACGAATAAATACTCTAAATACTATTTTAAAATTGGGATAATGATCACTGAGTACTTTTCGACCTTGGAAAAGGTGTACGTCAAATAAAATATGCCGGCGGGGGAAAATGTATTGATTCTATAAATTAGATCTCATCGGATGCTAAATGATATTCCGAGTTTCGTAAATAATGTTGTATACGAACTGAATCGTACGATTGGTTAAAAAATAAATTTTAGTGAATCATTAGATAACTAGGTTTCTTATTTTTATGTTCATGTTCAGTAATTTTATTTAGTAAAAATCAATATCATGATTTTTGACGCTGTTACAGATCAAACGACTAAAAACTCTAATTACTACCCAAAAAAAGTGGAACAATAATAGTAATCACTGATTACTTTGCGACCTGAAAAGGGGGTACATTAAATTAAATGTGCCTGCGAGGACAAATTGACTTTAGATTAGATCCCATCGAATGATAAATACAATTCCAAGTTTCATTATTGTATACGAGTTGAATCGTGCGATTTGTTAAATACACATTTGTGTGAATCTGTTAATTTTTATCATACTGAAATACTTGCTCAGTCATTTTGTAAATAAAATATTGGTAACATAAAACACCTGTCTCACGAATATTGACATTGCGGATCAATAATGTAAGTCAAACGGCAGCCATTTTGGACGCCATCTCTATGGTTACACCGTCTCGAAAATATTGTTCACAGTGTGACGTGTGCTACCATTATAATTATCGAGATTGCGCGAATTTAATTTAAAATGGTCAACAATGTGACCACTGTTAATACTTCCCTTGCACAAGTTACTGCCCAGGGGGGTATTTCATCAACCATTGCATTGACCGCTAGTCGTGTCCCGGGTGGGCTTGTAATGTAAATATTATCGTAGTCCGGGGTTAATGGATTTGAAAGAGAGAGGGTAACGACACATTTACAGGGGTCAAGTTTGTTTAGAAGAGGGGTGTACATGATATGGGGAGAGACGATATTGCTGCTTAGAAACCTAAAGTAGGACTATCGGTGACTATCGTTTGATGAGAAAGCTGAATGAAGTACATGAACAAGGACGAGAGAATAATAATTATTGAGACAGAAACAATTTGCCTACATAGTAAGCAGAGGAAACACTGAGAAAATAATAAAAAGCGTTGAGCATTGATAACCCTATATCAGTTTAACGTCGATGGATAATAGTAATTATGGAACTGTTATTACAAAAAAAAAGAACTGAATGTTTGAAATTGTAAAGCGAGTCCTGGGCTGGAGTTAGAATATTCTACCACATGCAGAGATTAGGAATGTATCGGAAACCCATTCAAATTGTGAAAGTTGACATTTACAACGTGCCTTATCTTCAAACAAAAGCAAACTTTAGAAACAATAAAGACTTACGTGTAAGCGAAGCCTCAAACTGGTATATTCCGCCAGATGTCAGTATGGGTGGCAAACAGGATAAAGATCACATTGATTCATCTAGACATTCTTGCAGGGGGGGGGGGGGGGGGGGGCGTTGTCAAGATTATCGCGTATTACACCCATGACCTTAAACGATAAATTTACATTGTATCTCTTCCACATGAGCTCTCATTTGTATGGTGATAAATGTATCATTGCCGTCGAGTAATAAATAGGATCACAGTATGTAGGAGGGCTCTGTTGCACAAAAGCATTACACTTGATCCTGTAAACCGTATAAGTTGCTTGCATTGGCGCATTTGATGGGGGGGGGGGGGGGGGGGGGGGGGGGGGGGGTGCCGCCCCCACCGCTTCACCAAAGGCCCCCACCGCTTCACCAAACTGTATAAGTTGCTTGCACCGGCGCATTTGATAGGGATGGGGGCGGCACCCCCACCCCCAATGGAATCAATCTATTTATATTATAATTGTTCTGACAAAGAAAATTATTACTGTTATTACACTGTCGATAACAACTTCATTTAGAGCACCGGTCTATAGCAATCCGGTCTCGGGTTCGATTTGCGACGAATCCCATTTTTTCATTGTATAATATATATCATTTCTGGTCGATCTCTCTATCTTTGAATTAACACTAAATGCATACATACAAATTTGTTCAAAGTATCAAGTGTATACACTCATGTAAAAACTATTAAGCTACATATCACATAGAAATTATATTTAGACATTTCTTCTAAATTCCTTGTTGTATTTCACCGCTTTCCGTGTAACTAGCGAAATGATATAAGGAGTGATTTCAAGTTCGGTGTTAGTGTTTTATAAGCACTACACACCGGCCCAACACCGAACTTGAAATCACTCAATGTACTGATGTAGGCATATATACCTTGGTGTGCAATCGTCAAGCCTAAGGGTGAAATATTTCAAGGACCCGATCCGATATCGAGTAATGCAAAATGAAAAGTTGTTACAGGAGTTAGTCCCTGTTGGATTGTGGAATGATGGATGATCCTGCACACACGATTTCAATCAACTATTTAGAACAAGGCCTATATTTGGCCGACTGAATAGTATACATGGGCTTTTAATGTAGGTGGCCTTTTATGTCTGTACATATTGCCGGTGTGGATTACAAAGGCCTATGCCCACCTTTTTCTTCCAGTTAACTTTTCTCCAAATAACTACTTTCTTAAATTTAAACCCTTTACTTACGTTTTAGGGCCATCAACTACTTGGAAGCACAACTAATTCAAACAGAAACAGATAATAGGCTCACTCTATTATTTTAGAAAGTTCATTTTAACACACTACTTACTATAAACAAAAAATTGTTTACGGTGTCCTATACGGAGATTGGTGATCTTATTTGTCTCGGAATAGATAGTTCAGCTTCAAATTTAATAATTTAAAATTTCAACCGCATGATAGAAACATAATTCACTGCATATAAAATATAGTATATAAAAACAAAATACGTTTAAACATTTCATAAAACTATAATATATACTATCCATACAAAAAGTAGTAGAAATGTGGACCCTCATGGGTTGTAAACATTACAGGAATGTAACTTTTATAAATCGGATGTATCATCTGCGACTATAAATCCATAATTCCAGACAAAATATGATGCGGAGGCGGTGACCATGAAATTGAAGTCTTAGCCTTGTGACCGAGTGTCAAAGGGTTAATCTCCGGATTGTTATTTTTTTTTTTTTAGATTGGAAGGTGTTAAGGGAAAAAACTGATGCACATATTATACTCCTACGCTAAATCACCTGCTGAATGTAAAAAAAACAAAATCAAACTTGTAAATTAACATTCCTAACATGTCGTTCATTAATTTTATTTGTTGACGACATAAGTGGTGAATACTTGCCATGCTTTTATAAAAAGACTTCTCAAATGTTATCTTGTGATATTGGCTGTGTACATTTTCCCTGCCCCGATGAATCAAATTAAACAAATACATGCCGATTTTGTTATATTTTAGCATTTATCTATTCGCGGTGCTCATTCAAATCTGGTTTCAAATGATATATTCCATGACGAGCTTTCAAGTTTAATCGTTACAAGTCATACAGCTACAACTACAAGTAAGCTAAATCATAAATGAAAGTAGTTAAAATATGCACAAGTTTTCCGCATGCCGATTGTGTTATTATTGTTGAGCATTTTCGTGTTGTTTATTCAAATCTGGATTGAATATAAATTCCATGACCATTGGGACCTGATGGGGTCAAGTGGCCCTCGCGGATCAAAAGTGTTAACGGTCCGTAGAGATGGCTCCCTGGATAGAAATAAAATACGTCGGGTGAGAGTGAGAAGGGTTTTAAGTCCATTTTGGGCTAAATTGAGTTCTGCATATGTTACAGCCTTCGCTATGTGATGCTTAATGTTCAGATCATTATTACTTCTAATTTTGTAAATATTTATCAAGAATAAAAGAGAGTTAAATTGGTTACTACATGTACAGGGCTCCCAAACTTTACAAAGTACAAAAAGTGACTTAGAGACTTTCTCTTTCTCAACCAACATAATATGATTTTAGTTCCTCGGGTGTTTTTAGAAGACGCGCATATTATACAGGGACCAACATGTTGGATACAGATGTTGGAGGGCGATGATTGTGATAGACCATGTTCAGACGACGACCTTACAAGAGTAACAAAAATTACGAGTGAATAATCATGAAGACCCAGACGATGGTTGTTTAAAGAGATAATCTATACTTGAGAAATGCATGGTTCCTTTCAGATAAACCGTTTTTAATTTGTTTGTACGTTTGTAAGTTTGTTTTTTTGATGATGTTTTTGTTGTTTTTGCTTTGAGGTTGTTTGTGTCTGTTTGTTTGTTTGCTTGATTGTGTGTGTATGTTTGACTGTTTGCTTATTTTAGTTAGTCTGTTTGTTTCTTTGTTTGTTTCTTTGTTTGTTTGTTTGTCTGTTTGATTGTTTGTTTGTTTGTTTGTTTGTCCGTGTGAATTAATTTTTACGTTGGCTTTCAGAATGAGCGTCACTAGCCTTCAATAGTCGCATTCTAGTATGATTTCATTACAAACCACTGTTACATTTTGACCAAGAAAAACAACATCGAACGCACCAAGATTTGACTGTCGATTATTTTGAGGCTTGTAGAAAACGTAATGTAGTCGCATTTAAATAACATTATGAGTATATATACTGATTCTACAGCTATGTATAATTATGTCTCATAACATTTCTACTAGAAATACTCCACACTATCATGACTATTGCCTTGATTTTAGCATGGACCCTATCCTATCCCTGGACCAGTAAGAACCCATGCTCACAAGGTCTTACTCTAAATACACAATCCTTGGTAAAGTGATAGTACTAACGCCTTTTTAAACTCTAACCTGATGTCGCAACGGTGGTGGTTTGATGGAGTGGCTACTCTTTCAAAGCCCTCTGGCTTACAATGAATGGTCAGTGTTGACTGACCGGAAGCTAGTTAAACTTCACCTCCTCGTCCGGAATCCTCTCGAGAGTCTCAAGGGTCAGAGGCTTGATGTTAACAGGTCATTCGGGGGAGGAGGGGAGGGTTAAGTTGTCTTTATATAGACCCAATGGCGCTAGTAAGAACACCGCAACATTGAGCAGTCCTGTCCCCAAATCAGTGGCGTAGCGTAGTCGGACTGCTTGGGCGGTGGCACACATGATTGGGGGCACTCCTTATATATATGTCTTTATTTTGTTAATTCACACATATTAATAGAGAAACTGACCTGCAATATTAAAACCGTACATCAGCTGCCATGTAACATTTTTGGATGTTACATGGAACTGTTAACCGGCCAATTCAGATGATAACAGTTGTTAACTTTGCTGTCTGGAAAATCATGGAATGTTCCCCTCGGAATTTAAAATGCTATTTCGTGAAGAAAATAAGTCCCTCGACAACGTCTCGGGACTTATTTACTCGGGAGTGGAACATTCCGTGCTTTTCCCTCCACCACCAGTTAACAACTGTATACTATAAATGAAAAGGAGCAAAGAACATGGGATTCCAGATACGCCCCCTTATGTTTTGTCAACGTATTGGAGGGCACAGCGGCCGCCCCCCCCCCCCCCCCCCCCCTGTAGCTACTCCTCTGTACATAATGATAGACCCGTTTATAAATACTATCACCCCTGGCAATGTCATCCACTTGATATGAGCGCGTCTTCCGGGTGAGCATATTATTCTGAATGACCATTAGCTTTTGATGTAGTCACATTTCACATAATTATAATGGTACTACTACCACAAGGAAGTCCACAACATTATGATTATGCAACATTCCGGCGAGAGATGATATGAGAGCGATACCGGGGAACCCCCTCGGGTGTTTGACCTTATTAGATGTCCTGAGTTGGCCTAGATTTATCACCCCGGCCTGCCATGTCCTCGTCTCGTATTCTCAGTTTACACAGTACTTGATAATACGTAATGTACCAGCGAGACAAGGCCGCGATACGGGGAACCCCCTGTGCCTGGTATTTGACCTTACAGCAGACCAGTGTTGACCTCATCGGGTCACACTGGGGATGTAACATGTTAGTCTTAGAAATTCTAGTTACTGGCGTATATAATCTGCAAGCTATCTTATTTATTCGGAGTGCAATCTATTAATTCACACCAATCCTAAAAAGGGTTATTTTCTACGAAAGCAAGTAGTTCTATATACATTATTATACTTTGAATTAAGTTACGTTATTGATGGTGATGTTCAGATGACTGAACAATAATTGGATCTTTTACACAACTCTGTTGAATGATAATCATGTTTACAGAGAGTGGTGTGATATCATGCACGTAAAAGTGCGTGAAATATTATACATAATGTGGGATAAAACTCATGCAAATATATGCTATAAGCTGTTCAAGATAATATGTAGTTCATGAATAATTCACTCAAGGATTTCATCGTCTTTAATTTGTTGAGAAGATTTAAACTGTCACACCTATCGAGTGACCCCCTCGGCATGATGTCGAAACTGCTGCAAGGGACAACTGGCCGACAAACCAGTGGGCGGCCCCTACCGGGCACTTATGGTGCGCAGTCAGTGTCAATAAAGTAACCTTGATCTTCAAACAATGAACGATGTGAGTTAAAGATCCAATGTGTTCATTTAAAGAAGATCACTAGAAGAGAAGTCTGATCTTTTTTTCTCAAGCAAATACGATACTAAGACAAATGATATAGGCTATATATAACTCACATATAGCTCGATTTGTCTATCAGTTGATGTTTATTTATACTAAATGCCTTCCATAGGCGGCTCCTACCAGGTAGGCATATCATCTTGTATTGTGGACAGGCCTGGTGAGAAAACAATTACGACGTGCAGAATTATCTCACGACCCATCATTCAGCCGCCGTGTCAAACAAGTTGATTTCAAGTAAATACGATTGAGAAAAACTCACATATAGCTCGATTTGTCTATAGTTGATGTTTATTGACACTAAATGCCTTCCATAGGCGGCTCCTACCAGGTAGCATATTATATCTAGTATTGTGACAGGCCTGATGAGAAAACAATTACGACGTGCAGAATTATCTCACGACCCATCATTCAGCCGCCGTGTCAAACAAGTTGATTTCAAGTAAATACGATTGAGAAAAACTCACATATAGCTCGATTTGTCTATAGTTTATTGGCACTATATGCCTTCCATAGGCGGTTCCTATACTAGGCCCGGGGGGTCACTCTCATACACAAGTGCTACCCACCCGTGTCACACCTTTTAAAAAATGGACCCTAATGGGCAAAAATGGCGTATCGCACCTTTTTAAAAATGGACCCCTAATGGGCAAAAATGGCGTATCGCACCTTTTAAAAATGGACTCTAATGGCGTAATAGGCGTATCCACTTTTAGAAATTGACCAATGGCGTATTGCACCATTTCTGAGATTTACCCTAAATGGCGTATGTATCGCACCTTTTCTGAATGTAGCCTAACAGGCGTAATGCACATTTTAAAGTTAACACCCCTTAATTGTTAAAATGGCATAATGGTTTAAAACCTCGACTCGAGTGACGCAACATGCTTAATTTACCTTTTTGCTGAATACTATACGGTACACCCATAAAATAAAAAAAGTGTTTGAATCTAAATGACTCAACACATTACAATCATCAGGTCATGCCATCCACCATCCGGTCACTGGTCATGGGGCCTGGGCGATGATTAATGATTGTCGACAACGTCAAGGATCCATCTGGCTCAAGTGGCAGCTCGATAAAGGCATCGGGATCGGCTCATCGGGATGCACTCATACATCGGCTCATGACCATGGCGATAGCATGACCCATGTCACTCAGAGGGTTCAACGGAGTAGACCCACACTCGGTGATCTCAGTGACTCAGCTCAGTGACACAAACAATCAATTTGAATAATCTTTTCAGCCTAGAATTGCAATTCTACAAGAAACAACTACAATTTATAATTATATTGTAGCTAGGAAAAGTCTCAGTAAAAGGAAGTTTGTATCCTTCAATCATATGTTTTATATAGTTAGTTTATAACTGATATAATGGGTGCTCCAGAATAATGATCAGCCCTCAGGCTCAGCGTATTAAATTCCTTTAATGGATCGCCCAGATCGCCGGGCTAGAGTCAGTGGCACTAGGCCCCTACCACCAGTACTACCACTCCAGCTGTAATTTATGCAAACACATTCGGGCACCGTTTATTACTATTTTACTTACGGGCCCGTCTCCATTGTATTAGATACAAAATGTATCAATAAATGCCGATTCTCGGTTGGTAAATGACTCCTTGTCCTTCGAAGGCTTAATCCTAAGGTCGTATTTAACGCTCTTTGGTGGCTCTGACGCGTCGCAGCTTCGAATATCACTGGAAGATCACAGGAAGTTTATGCTGAAAATACCGTCTGAACTAGCGACCACTGTGATGCATGTCAATAGCGCACCGCATGTAGCGCACTTGTTACGCATATACACGCACACAACATTCATGCACACATATATTACAGCCACGCAGAAATAAAAATATTCGAAAACCGTAGTACTGAGCTACGGTAGCTAAAAGGGGACCCCTTTTGTAGAAAAACGTCGAAACCTGTAAACCTGAAAAGGTACCCTTTTTTAGGTTTTTGTGCGATCAGTGCTTGAAAAACACCCCTTTTTCAGGAAAACGTCGACGACGCCGTATAGCTGAAAATGATACCCTTTCGACGCTTTTTTCTGACGCGGGTGCGTAGCCAGTCATGTTGGGAGTGACCCCCCCCCCCCCGGGATACTAGGTAGGCATATGTATATCTAGAATTGTGACAGGCCTGATGAGAAACCAATTACGACGTGCAGAATTATCTCACGACCCATCATTCAGCCGCCGTGTCAAACAAGGTGATTTCAAGCAAATATGATATTGAGAAAGATCGATGGTAGCTCGTTTTGTCTATGCTTGTTTATTGGCACTAAATGCTATCTATAGGCCACCCCTACCAGGTAGACATATCTTGTATTGTGACAGGCCTGATATGATGAGAAACCAATTACGACGTGCAGAATTATCTCACGACCCATCAGCTGCCGTGTCAAACAAGGCAATTCCACGCAAATACGATAGTATTGAGAAAGATCGAAGGTATAACTCACATATAGCTCGATTTGTCTATAATAGTGGATTATTATTGACACTAAATGCCTGCCATATGCGGTTCCTATACTAGGTAGGCATATAATCTACATAGTATTGTGACAGGCCCGATGAGATACCAATTACGACGTGCAGAATTACTCAAGACCATCAGCTGCCGCGTCAAACAGAGCAAAGCGGCTGCCTTAATCAGGGAGATAACCCATCTCCGGTTTGCGACCTGTAGTTAACTTAAAGACGAGTTGCCGTCTTTGGAAAAAGCTTTTTATAAATATAACGGAAACCCAATTTCAAAGCAATTATACTTCTTTAATATCATTTTACAATGACTACCATTAGACGAGGTAAATGTAATAAGAATTCCTTTCCTTCGCAATAATAAAGATATTGTAATAACAAAATTGATTAGCACCTGATAATGCTCTACGTTATCTCTACAAATTTAACATTCCACATAATGCATTATCTTACTTGGCATATTTTGTCCGCACATCGTAGTAAATCGGACAAACTAACACTCAAATTTCCGTTTTAAAGTATATTAATTTAAGTCTAGTTCGTATGCACATATTATGTTATACAATTTGGTGGGTCACATCTCATGATTGTTCAATAAAACAACAGTTGGCCGTGTACTTTGTGGGTTTTCCCACAGACTGTTATGGCTATGGGTCTTTAATTTTATAAACCCTAACCCATTTTTGTTTTTAATGATACTACTCCTATCGTGAATATTATGGGGTTATAGTTGACGAATCTGTTGTTATCATTTGATGTGACATATCGGGTGAGCCACGGGAAACCACACCCATAGTATAGCCGTGACATCACTTTTGCTAATAAAAAAATGTATTAAAGTTGAAATCCTTACTGTATCACGGCCACTAACTCTGTAACACAGATCTGCTGTAACATTGTCATTGTTTTAATTTTATGTTAAACGCTTAGTTTTGTATTAACTTTTTCATCTTAGATTTTAGATCGTCATAAGAAGGACGGATCATTTTATTTGTATTGTTTACTTTTGGTGTGATTAAACTTATGATAAGATTATTTTTAGGTGTGCTACACACAGTTGTGCATGTTGAGCGCAATTTAATCTTCCATTGTTATACGTAGGCGGAATACTGTACGATTAATCAAAACATTCCAAATTAAGATTTATGTTATATAAATGGCATAAATAAAGACGACAAAGATATGTATTATATTAACAAACAATAAAATCATGAGTCACTTCGACATTCATCGATGTCTACAGCTGCATGGAATTCGAGTTGTTTATCTTATCTTCTTTTTAAGCATGTTTAGCACTATCACCAATCCTCGATCTCCCACTCCGAATACATAAATCTTCATCTAATAGACAAGTGGCGGCACAGGTGGAGGGGGGAGCAGGGGCAAAGCCAGATGACGTCAGCAGATCAGGTCCATATAGTACGTCCACAACCAACAGTGAGGTAGCTACGGGGGGGGGGGGGGCACGTGTCCCCAATAATTTGCCAAAAACAATACAAAGCAAAAAAATAAGGGGGTTCAATATTTTTCAAATAAAGAAATGCATGGAGTGTTCCCCACAAAAAACATAAAACAAAATTATTTAATAAATAAATGTATAAATGTAATAAATGTAAATAAATAAATAAATACATAAATAAATATATGAATAAATGAACACACAAATAAATAAACATATGAATAACATGTTGGACCACGTACGCTACGCCACTGGCTGAAAAGTAAACAAAATATTTCCAAAAGCATTCTGACTTAGAGGGGGGGGGGGGGGGGGGGCAAGTCCCCCACCCCCCTTATCCTGCATAACTTCACTGCTAATTTATCTCGTTTATATCATCGTTCTTCTTGCGTGCATGAACAAAGAATCCTTTCTATATGTTTCTAACAAACTATATTTATCTTCTTGAATCTCTTGTGGCATATTTGTTCGTGATAGAATTCTAGACTGCTTATATTTGTTTCCTAGTACCTGTATCTTGGTTTTGGCACGTGGGGGTGACGAGGATAGATGACCCGAAGCCAGAACCATATGTCTTTATTTTCTCTAAACTTCAAAATGTAAACGAATTGACAAATCTCTACATATTTATGTCTGTCTGCAGTCACATATTCAAGTAACTATAACATTGTGCTAAACGATATGAAATATGACATAAATATGCCATGTTGTCATTTCTGTTCAGGTTTCGCAATCCAGGAATGTTCCCTCTTTCCATTTTGATTCTTAGTTGTTTTCTTTTTGCAAACTTGTCAATGTCATCGCCATTCACTTTTCTTCTGCTGTAAATCCTCCAATTCTTTGTTAGTAGTTGTGCGTCTTTTATTTTGAATATTACGCACTGTTTACTTGCAAAGTTGAATAATTTTGAATAATTTATCAACTATAATTAATGTATAACTATCTAAATCAAATGTAACCACCTCTTGGATCAAAACACTGATTTTGTTCGTGTTTTTCTTATCAACTGAAGGTATGGGGGGAACAAACGCGCCGAATTAACTGTACGCGGTAACTGGTACCCACAGTCTAAAACATTCATTATTTATTATACGGTAATCGAAACGTTCTGTTTCGAACACCTCGCTGTTTATTAACGACATTACGTAATTATTTATCACGTCACACGTAGCCTGTAATATCCCAAAACAATGATATACCACATGCAGTCAACTATTCCGGGCGATCTAGGGTCAACCTCAATGATAAACGTCATTTTAAATCATATTAGGTAAATCAATCTACTATATTAAAACATGCGAGTGATATATTCATATCAATTGCTAAACTTAATTTTAAATCATATTCATTAGGTAAATCAATCTACTACACTATACAAAAACAGTGTTATTCCCATATCAGTTTGCTAAATTAGGTATTGCTGAACTAAATCATCGTCATACTAAGATAAACCTATTCCTTTTTGCGCATCATTTAAAGCGCTTAGACGTTAGAGATGAGTATCAATCATATATTAGCCAATGTTAGCTGGCGCTGTATAAATCGAATATATTACTATTATTATTTTGTTTACGTTGAGAGTGGTAATAATATCACCTGTACATAATCCATAATTGTTTATCATATCATGGCTAATATCTGCTATACAAGGTTCCTTCAACAGTAAGGCCGCAGCCTTGTGACTCGGTCACACGTTTTCAACTTATGACCCACACTCATAATCACATATCAATGATAAACGTAATTTAAATCATATTCATTACCTAAAACCTTTCCGTTGTTACGCATCATTACAAAATGAGCGTGATAATAATTCCACCTGTATAACATAATTGGATCTCAAACACTACGTAATGTAGGTCGAACTATAGACCTACGGACGAACCGTGATTGATAGGCCTTGTGAATTACCGACGCGATCTCGAATAATAACCAACATCCAGCCGTAACGATATGAACCTAATAAGACATAATATTCATGCGGTAAATCTAGATGCTGTTGTATTATCACCTGTATGAATTGTTTATCTTTTATCATGCTTATTATCATTATACAAGGTTCTTCCAACGGCCGAGCGTCTGAGGCCAGAGCTTCGTTACTCACGTTCTCAACTTATGATCTACAATCATGAATATCAACCACATATCAATGTTAAACGTAATTTGAAATCATATTCATTAGGTAAATCTAGATGATATTATGTATTATAAAATATCTTATCATGCCTATATATTAACTATGTACAATGTTCTCAAAACGTCCAGGCGACTGAGGACAGAGCCTTGTTACTCGGTCACTTGCACGTTCTCAACTTATGACCTACAAAATATAAATATCAATCACATGTCAATGTTAAACGTAAGTTGAAATCATATTCATTGGGTCAACATATCCACTGTTTCGCATTATTAATAACAACATTTAATTGAGAGTGATAATAATTTCCACCTGCACCAAATTTGTTTCTCCTTCCACAAGGTCTCCTCAACGGTCGATTGAGATCGGGGGCCTTGGACAGGCATTACTAAGTACCTGCCCAAGCGCTCTTCAATTATTTACCCGTTTCTATCGCCTCAATGTCAAACGCCAAAGTGAACTCGTTGTAAACAGCAATACAACAAACAGGTATATACTATTATATAGAGACATGATTTCATATGAATAATATGTCCTGTTGTATGTAAGTATGCTAAAGCACGTATCTTTTACATGTAGTCATGTATTTCTTTCGCCGTACGATATTAAACAAACTGACTATCAGAACCCCAAGTTAATTTGTGTATTACACTTTGTTATGCCCTCCCCACCCCCCCCCCCCGGCCCCCCCCCCCCCCCAAAAAAAATAATGGGGGACCCACGTTTAAGTTTTACAATGAAAATCAGATTGTCACATCGTTGTATCATTTTACTTGGTATATGTGACTGGCTGTAGCAAAACCCAGCACTCGTCGGTAATTCATGTTTTGAAGAAATGGGCATTTTAAGTTCATAAAATGTGTGTAAAGGACTTGGTTGTAAGATTGAAACAATCATATTATCCTCGCCAATTATTGTCCAATTTGTTAGAACAAAGCATGAAATGAAAGCTTGTGATGAGGAATTTCTAATGGTATGAAAATCTACTTTTTAAAAATTTTTGCCGACATGTGCAGGGTTTTGCCATAGCCAGTCACATAAATCATAAGGCGGCAAAGCATACAATGGTCCATCAGGGGAACCTGAAATGCACTTTAACCGTAAAACGTGCTATTTTCAGTATATTGGGACGGATGATTCATCCACAACAGCCATCTTATACCTGTATACAGTAGTATAACCTCTATCTTTAGAAGCTCACACATCGGCCTCATCAGGTGCCTGTCATGCTGTCTATTGAATTATAACGTTCAATTTTGAGCGATTAGAGACAGTAGTCACTGCAGTGCGGACGCGTGCACTATCTTCTTCTTTTTGTTATTATCCAAAACTGGTTCGATGTTCGATAAATAAAGAATAAATGTCATATTATAATACAATAGGAGAGATATAACGAGTACGGGGCATGTGGCCCAGTGGCAGAGCGTACGCCCCATGCACGGAAGGTCGCGGATTCGAACCCAGACCGGGTCATACCAAATGGTATCCATATACTGCGAGCTCAGCGTACAAAGAACAGAATTTAAAGTCGAGTCAAGTCTTTCCCGTGCCAAGATTAAAGGGACTTAGAAACATTGTCCAACTCCTCAAAATAAAATTTGTATTCTAGCGGTTCCCTCATACCTTGTTGTATTCATATTAACAATAAAATCATAGGACCGGTTTCGGTTTTTCAAATTTCCCTTTCGTTACGATTGAAATATTCAGATAAGAAAAACTCAGGTGGAGGTTTGAAACCGTGTACAAAGTGAGTGCAGTGAGTTAGTGAATATCACTTTGCATTTTCGCTCATTACTTGGCCATGCAATGTACATTTGACTTGAAATTTTCACACAATACCCTGTGGACATATGAGATAACAACAATATACATTGCATCAACCCTTCATCACTTTTTGCACATGTCAACAAAGTTACTAGATCCCTTTAATTAGCACTAGGCCACATGTTTACGATACGTAGTGAAATCTACATATAGGGGGCTAGTCCTCTGGCAAGTCAAGTTTTAACTATCCCTTCTCCATTCTATACATGCCGAGCGCCTGGCTAGTAGGCATATTTTTATTTTTGTTTAAGTCTTTGGTATGAACCGGTCAGGGTTCGAACCCGGGACCCACGGTGTATGAGGCAGATACGCTAACCACCAAGCCACCATGCTCAGAAGAACGGAGTATAACGGGAAATAATAACATTAATGCTAATTATGCAGGGCCTGCACCTGATAGAGCAGCAAATAAAACATTTATAATCATCATTTATCATTATTATAAAGTGTTTTCCCGAAAAATATAATATTCGAGGTACATATTATGTAATCTGATTGATGCGATGCTACCATAATTTCGATCTCGCATGGATTAAGTGTGCGGATGACTTTAATAAACGTTGAAGATGGCAGTAATGGAGGGTTTCATTATCTTTCATAACATCCAATATTATTATTTCATAACATCCAATATTATTATTTCATAACATGCAATATTATCATGTCATAAGGGCAGATCAAGCCTGACTATTATTATGCCCAGGGGTACTATATACATTTTTGTCTGAAACATTTTATCAACATTTCTCGGTGTGGATATGTGACGAATATCGTGACAGAAATAGCGACTGTGCATGCCCTAGAAACCTCTTTCCATAATTTGTTTTCGCCTGAGAGCAGAGATCATAGATATCATATATCGAATATATACGATGATAATATCTTATTTCCGCTCTAGATAACACTCTTTACATCATTATAATCATTATCATAAACATCAAGGTTGGTTGGTTGGTTGTTTATTATTATTATTTTTTTTACAGACTCGTTCAATCAATTCAGATTATTTATATGTGGCTAGGACCACCCTTTATCGTCACCATCCGAGAGACGCAGCATTGGTTCGAACATTTGTGAGAAGATCAGAGCTCTGGCCAACTGATCACCTTTTCATCTCAGCAGAATGAACTAACCAATAAAATTAGAATGCAACACATAAATAGTGGCGTAGTTAGGTCAAACCAAGATCGGGGAAGGGGTATAGGGGGGGTATAGGGGCCATATAGGCGCAAGAAAAGGGGGCTCTGCAGCGATTTCCCAGGAGTTTTGAAAATGCCATTACTCGGGCGGGGGGGGGGGGGGGGGAGAACATCATTCTTTATTTATTTGGATTTTGGCAGTGATGGTGGTGAAGTCTTTTTTTTGGGGGGGGGGGGGGGGGGGGGGGGGCAGTGGAATGACATTTAGACAAGCTACTTCAGAATATAAGACCAAACAAGTTTCAAACAAAGCATCAGAACATTTTGCTGGAGAAATATAACAGCGCCCCCCCCCCCCCCCCCCCCCCCCCCTCTCCCTCACCATTATGAACCTACCCAATAAACCTATGAAAATACCAACACGATCAGACTTTGCCATATGTAAGTAATTTATGATATTTCTTCTGCAGCACTGTGTGTGTTGATATTCATCTTGAACTCGAGAGAACTAGCGGGCCAATAATATATTACAACACATATTAGTATTATGCAGACTTACTGGTCGGTTGCAATATTAATCATTTAACGATGTGACCCGAGGTCACATGGGGGACACGGGGTATAAGTATGTACAGAGAACGGTCGGAATAGAATCTTACGCATTTCGCCAGAATCGAGAGTGGTTAAGTTTGCTTGATCAAAAGCTCTGGGGCCCATATTCATGAAAGCCCGCTAGCTTAGTTCCTTGCTTAGTCTAGTTTGGATGACGTGGCTAAGAATTATACGCAAGATCTTGTTGCTAACGAAGTTGCTAACGAAGGTTTAGGCTTACCCAGTTGACCTTATAGTTGGGGACTAGGACAAATGTGTTTTGCTCTATAAACTGCACATTAGAAATACACTTAGCAAGGAACTAAGCTAGCAGAGTTTCATGAATATGGGGCTAAGCTATAAAAGCATTCTGGCACATATTCAGCGGCGTAGCAAGAAGGTTGGTGGGCTCCTGCGCTTGCTTGCTTTTTAACCAGCAGTTTAGGTTCCGCCCCTGGACCAAACAAAAATCGGCTTGCTTTTATTTTCTAATTTTAGAAGAAAAAAAATATACAAGATAATTTTGTTGAGATGTTTAAATAAAATATGAAGATTTGTATATTTTATAATTATATCGATCGATTGTCGGATATTTTTGTTCATGAGAAATAATGATTTTAACAAGAATGAGAAGAATGTAAGTATCTATTATGTGATGCCATATATATATTTTCGTAGTAGCCAGCATAGAAATTGGCTGGTCTACGCCCCTCCAACACCCCCCTCCCCCCCCCCCCCCCCCCCCACACACACACACACACATACACATACACTGTTTGGCGACAAAAAATGCACATGAATAAAACGTTAAGACTGTAGAAAATGAAATATGTAATACCTTTCGCATGTATTTATATATGCATATATTTATTATGTACATCACAAAACCCTCAATCACCCCCCCCCCCCCTCCTTCCATTACAACACCCCCAAAATTGTACATGCAATGCCGCGCCGCCGCCCCCCCCCCCCCCAACCACCCCCCTCCTTGTTTGTCAATTAATGGCTACGCCAATAATGCTTCCTGATCCCCAACATTTGACTAAAGTCACTACACTTTGACTATTCTGAAGTTGATGATGACTTCCAGGATTATTTCATATTTCATTCTACCGGCGTCACACAGTAGACAGGAAGAGACCACATGCACGATGGTACCCCCCGTCCTTTGCTCTATAAATGACAATAAAATTAAGTCATAAATCATCACTAGCGAAACTGGCATAGACATTGACAATGAAGATCGCATCCTTCAACTATTCTTGCTAACAAGAGTGGCGTAACTAGATAACCGATACAATTGGGGGCGAAGAACAGTATCACAAAGGCAGCAATTATGCAGCTAAAACGGGAACCCATCGTGGCTACGCCAGTTTAGCGGGCCTATTGTTGCTACGGATTGTTACTGATTCTAAACATGCTAACAGAATAATAGTATTACTATTATTTTAATACTGATGTTGATGTTGATGATGATGATGATGATGATAATGATGATAATGAACATTGATGATGTTGATGATGATGATGATGATGGTGTGGCAACATTGGTAGAGCGCGCGCTTTCCAATCGTGAAATCCCGGGTTCGAACCCTGCCCACCGCGTTTGTCCTTCGGCAAGACAATTCATCCACTATTGCTGCTCTCTACCCAGGTGTATAAATGGGGACCGGTAGGAGGTGAAAGCCTTTATGTGAACGATATTCTTGAGCCCACTGAGCGCTTGGAAGGAATACTCCCCAGGGAGTGGAGATGGTGCACACAATGTGTGCTGGTTCGCATTGTATCCTATGACCGGGGTAATAATACAATTGTAAAGCGCTTAGAGATGATTATCAATCGTGATAAGCGCTATATAAAAATTGGATATTATTATGATGATGATGATGATGATGATGATGATGATGATGATGATGATGATGATGATGATGATGATGATGATGATAATGATGATGATGATGATAATCATTCTTATTCTTATTGTTATAACAATACAAGTGACCGCCGTAATATTTATCGTTATACAATACTGCTCCTTCGACTACTGAAACTTTCTACTATAGGCTATAGTGATGCTAATGGTGATCATCTATATAATACCAATATCAATCATACGTATAATTTATCCCAAGTATTCAAAGATAACAATGATTATTATAAAGACTATTGTGACATCTTCAACAAAAACTCAAATGATTAACATTAGGCGTCATAATGATGACCATTAATAATGATCATAGAAATCAAAGCTGATGCATGGATGGCTTATAGACCTTTAAGATGCGGCTCATCGCCATGTTCCTTTCCAATACAACATACTCCAGTGAGCGCGTATCAGCCTCATGCATGATTTATAAGGTCACAGACCCAAAGATGATTAACAAGTCATCATCAGACCCTCTCCCGATCATTTCAAGCCCATCAACCGATAATTGTCGAACCGTGATTGGGCGGCGCGGCCCCAAAGTATATATAGGGGGAGACACAATGCAATATTAAAAAGCTTTTAAGGCTCAGTTCAGCTAAAGGTCTACAGTAAAATAAGTGGCTTTATTTGGAACATATTTGTATTGGTATCTTCGATGACAGCAGTTTCCGTATTTTGATGATTATTGGTAGGTCAAACCCTAAAAATCGACGTAGTTATTGTGATATTAATATAGCACCAGTACTATCAGTACCTGCAGCAGCGGTGTTAGGAATAGTATAATAGAAAAGAGTACTAAATAGAAATACTGAAAGCAAAAGTAGAAGTAGAATTACTAGTAGAAAGAGCCAAAGAGGTAGTGGGAGGCATGGTGGTGGTAAAGTGGTAGTAGATAATTAAAACATCATTAAAACGTCATCATGTGACCCTCTCCCGATCATTTCAAGCCCATCAACCAATAATTTCCAGACCGTGATTGGGCGGCGCGCGGCCCAAAGAAGAGGCAGCTAGACCACAATGGAATATTAAAAAGCTTTGTTTAAGGCTCAGTTTAGCTAAAGGTCTGCAGTGGATAGGCAGCTTTATATATACGATATAATTTTGTTTCGATTGGATATTAAGGATCTTCTGTGACAGCTATTTCCTTATTATTTATTGGTAGACACAAACATAATAATAGACGTATATTGAAACATGAGTTTATTATACATTTTGAAGTTGTTTTCCTCCGACAAATTTATCGATAACCTTTGACATTGTTAAATCATGTTCGCTGCTGCGAATATCTACCCCATAAACATTTCAGGCGGGAATTCATAGAGAATGGTGAGGTGCACTTTACATTTAATGTGCGAATGATTTCATTATATCTTGGCTGTGCTATTATGTATGGCAGGTATACCGCAGCGGGTTCGAATGATACTTTATGGGCCGGTCATACTTGCGGTAATGGACGTAGTTGAACGTAGTGGAGGCTAACGTAGTTGAAGGTAGTTGAACGTAGTTGAACGTTGTTCAACGTACTGTCATCCGTACCGTACCGTAGTTATCCGTGATGCTAACTTGGCATTAACTCGGTAGAGCCGTGATCTTCGATTTAATTTTTGGACATGTTCAAAAGAGCGGTACGTTAAACGCATCCGTGCTAACGTAATAACCGTAGTCCGACTACGCTTGAGTACGAGAGACTGCAGTAGCCACTACCACGCTGGACTACGCTAAAGAACGTCAAACTACGGTAAATAGCAACTCCGCACGGAGTATAACAGCCAACCGGTGGTGTAGTACGGCCATTGCGCTTGTTTTTCAAACATAGCAGGTCTTTGAAATTTGTCGGATTTGTTTGTATTAAACATGTCTGGATCAAGACTATCGATGTTGGTTTTGTGCACGGTAAAGTACGTTAGAGTACGCTAGAGTACATTTAAGTACGTAACGAAGTACGTTAGACTACGCCAGACTTCGTTAGACTACGTTAGACTACGTTCAACTTCGGTTTAGTACGGATGCCTTTAACGTACCGCTCTTTTGAACATGTTCAAAAATTAAATCGATGATCACGGCTCCCC